>JANHAO010007918.1:0-19723 GCA_026873985.1 Saraca asoca | reverse complement strand
CCTTCTTTGACTGAAGTGTCATGTCAAATGTCTTTCCGTTTTGCTTTAGGCCATACTTTCTCCTGTTTGCCATTGTTTGGCCGTTAGCGTGGCACTATCGCTCATTTCGGGCCGTTAGATGAAGATTTGGCCAGATTTCCTCAGGATTTTTCAAAGGGTTGAGCGGGTCTATATATAACCTGAGGTATCCTTCCTTTTGCCTCAGGAAAATTTAATGGAGGAGATTGAAGAGCTTCTGGAGCTTCTTGGTGTCTTGGCTTCCGACGAAACTTGTTGAGACTTGGATGACCTATTGCATAGTGGTGGGAGACATGGATGGCCCGTTGCACGTGGCCTCGGCACAGAATCGGCCTGGCAGGGCTTTCACGGTGTCTTTTGGCCACCCCCTCTAGTCATCGTTGGTAGTTCTACTACCTGGCCTGCTGGTTCCTGGGGATGCTCTAGTTCCAACCCAGACAGGTGCTCCAGCGGAGGAATAAGCAGGAGGGACGATGGGCTGCTGCTCTGTCGCCAGGAGTGGGCTTAGAGACTGGCCTTTCTCCTTGAGGAACCTTCACCTCGCTTGTCGAGATTTTTTTGTATGGGTTTTTCTCCTTTCGGATGTTTGTAATAGATGCTTCATGCATTGTTGTATGTAAATTTGTGATAATTAATGAGAACTTTTCTTTTTAGCCAATCGATTGTGCTTTAATCTTTCAATCTGCTCAATCTATTGCGAGTGGGGTTACGAGTGAGCTGTGCTCGAGAGGTGCGTCCATATGAGGGCTGTGAGAATTTATTTGCACGAGAGCTGTGAAAAACTCATCCGCATGCAAGCTACGGGAATTTATCTACATAGAAACTATGAGGAACTCTCCTGCATGAGAGCTGCGGGTGGTAATAATATTATTTTGAATATGGCGAAGTGAGAACCATTCGCTGAGTTTTTGATTCTTATGTTTGCGAGGTAGGCTTAAGGCTGTCTCACCCCCAGGCATTGTGAGGTAGGCTCAAGGCCGTCTCACCCTCGATTTTGTTTGTGTTGAGGTGAAAACCATTCATCGAAGTTTCACTTTCGTTGAGGCGAGGTGAAAACCATTCGCCTGGCAAGGTGAAAATCGTTCGCCTGGTGAGGTGAAAACTATTCGCCAAAGTTTTATTTTTCGTTGAGGCGAGGTGAAAATTGTTCACCTGGTAAGGTGAAAACCATTCGTCAAAGTTTTATTTTTCATTGAGGTGAGGTGAAAATCGTTCATCGAAGTTTTGTTTTTCGTTGAGGCGAGGTAAAAATCGTTGGCCTGGCGAGGTGAAAACCATTCACCGTAGTGACAGAGTGAAAACTCCTTTTTCTAAATAGTGTTTAGCCAATCGGCAACTTTCATTCATTTGACACATAGTGGCTAGTACAATCGGTCATTACGGGATCAAAATATAGTTAGAATGGAGGGCTCAGGCTCTTAGGTGATAACTCGTTGAGCTTTCCGAGTGCGTTGTCCCGATGAACTTACCATGTAATCCTGTAACAGGCCTCTTCTGATGAGGCGTTTGATGGCATTTTTTAGAGCGTGACATTCGGAGGTGGTGTGCCCTGCCTCATTGTGGTAAGCGCAGAATCTGCTCTGATTTTTGGATTTAGAGGATGACCTTATCCGTCGGGGTTTCCCAAAATCCTCGTTATGCCTTTTCACGGTGAAGATTTTGTCCTGAGTATCTGTTAGGATGCTATAGCTCTCGAAGCGGTCTTTGAGCTGCTGAGGTTTTGCCCTCTTGGAAAGATGAGGAGTGGGACCATCATGACTCTCACTACTCCTCTTTTTGCTCACGGTGGGACCACTTTGGCCCACTTTATACTTGGGTTCCTCCGTTTCGAAGGTTTCTTCCCACCTTATTTGTTTGATCACCCGATCATAGAATTCAGCGAGATCTCGAGCGGGGGACTTGTAGAGGCTTTTGTATAGTTTGTCGTCTTTGCGAAGTCCCACTGAGATGGCTGTCAGGATACTTTCCTTCGAGGGATTTTCTACGGAGTTGGCCTCGTGTCTGAACCGGGCTATGTAATCTTTGAGCGACTCGTCCCTGCGTTGGAAGGTCATTACAAGATGGCAGGGAGGTACAAGTTGCCTCTTCAGTGCTCGGTACTGGTCAATAAATTTCTTTTGGCAATCCTCCTAACTGCCAATACTGTGTACGGGGAGGCGTCTGAGCCAGGCGCAAGGTGTTGACCCTAATGTGGCGGGAAAGACACGACACTTCATCAGGGGTTCGATCGTCTGGAGGTCCATTTGAGTGTTGAACACGTCCAGGTGATCGTTTGGTTTGCTGTTTCCTTCATATAGCGGGATAGCGGGCACCTTGAATTTCTGCGGGAGAGGTTGCTTCTCAATCTCCACAGTAAATGACGAGGTCTCTTCATAACTCGTCCGATTGTCCTGAGGCTGTGGGTGCTCTTCAAGTAACTTCAGCCTTTGGAAGGCCTCATCCATTGTCGGGTGCTGGCCTTCATGCTCAGGGGTAGAGCTTTCCTCATGTTGTGAGCCCCCCAGCAGCTGGCTGTCGTGAACCTCTCTTTGAGCTTCTTCTCGGAGCTGCTGGAGTTGCGCCATGACCTCTTCTTGTCTTTGGGCATTTTGTGCTTGCGCCTGGGCAAGTGCTTTAATAGTTTCAGCTAACTTTCTGACTGTATTTTCTAGGGCCGATCAAGATTGATCCGGCGTCTACACCTCTTGCATTTCAGGCGCGACGGTACGCTGGGAAGCTGGAGCTGTAGAACTCCGAGTCGTTCTTCCTCGAGCCATTGTTGAATGGTAGTGGAAACTTCAAAGAGCGGATGATCCCCACAGGCGGCGCCAAAATGTTGACAGTGAAATTTGATTTGTACGGAGGACCAGAACTTCAGTCAATCGGATGTGAGTTTCAAGAATCAATACCGCTTCTGAAGTGTTGTGAAAGGTGAGCCGGGAGGAAGAGAGGCGATGGTTTTTAATGTGGTTCGGTTAAATCCAGGCGGTACTAGACCCTACGTCCATGGTGGAGATTTTATTGATATTGAATAATTTGTAGGAGTTTTGCTTATAAGATTGCCCCCTTTTTCTTATTTCTTTTCCTCTGCTAACAATGCAATCCTATTTATAGAGGAAGGAGATGTTACATGCATTAATTACAAGCTACAGTTGTATCATATCAAATAAATGATAAAAGACAATGAAAAGATCATATTCTGACTGTAGGCTATGGAAGTAGGCTTCTCAGGCCGGCTTGTAGGCTTATAGCTGTTACCGTGTCAAGCAAGATACTCTGATGCCTCAAGCGAGAGTTCCTGGCCTTGGGGACGTCGTGAGGGTGGTCGTAATGAGGAAGCGGGCACGAGTAAAGTGATCGATTATGCCGAGTCGATCCCAAGCCTTTATCGCTGGGTTGCGTTGTCGCTAAGATATAGCTTTGCAGACCATATCTCGTAGCGTTGTTGTATCGTGACGAGCGAGGCAAGGCTTGGTGCCTGAAATTACTTTGCCGCTGTTGCTTGTGAGGGCGTGGATCTTAGTTTTCGTCGCATTTGAGGGTTCGCCCTTACGAGGCTATTTTCTATGTATAATAATATTAAAATATGTTGTCTTATGTCCATATTATTTAACTATATTTCATAAATTTATATTTAATAAGTTGGTTTAAAAGCATTCACACAAAACAATATCTAATAACATAATTTTTAGTTTAAAATATGATATTTGGACCTTAAAATTAAGAAGATATTAGCAAAATTTAAATAATAAATTTGATTTCAATTTTAAAATATTTTTATTAAAATATCAAAATATGTAATTAAATCAAATTTATATGTTAAAGGCTTAACTTTTTTTAAGATATATTAATTAAAGAAAATATATTATTTGATGTAAAATATATTTTCAGGAAAAATCAATATAACATTTATTTTTTAATGACTAAAATAGAAATATATAAATAAACTAAATTGTTATGTCAGACTTCAAATAAAGAAACTACTAATATGATTCATTTGATATAAAAGTTAGAAAAAAATATAACTTTTTGATGTTAAATATACTTTCGAGAGAAATCTGATGTAACATTTATCATTCAAAAACAAAAATGATGATTTACTCCAAATAATATTTATTTTATAAATAAAATAAAAAAATTTATTTTAAATTCTATTGTTACAAATATAATTATCAAAAGTGAAAGTATTAAAAACTTGATATTATTTTATTATTTATTAATATAAAAATAATTTTGAAATATATGAAAGATGTAAAGAATAAGGGTGTAAAAAAAATTATTTTATAAATGATGAAATGACTTATTCCATTGCTTTTGTGATGGAATAAAGACTTTACCATTTAATGAAATGGTTATTTTCCCAGGAAATAGGTAATTCTATTTTATAGTGTCTACCAAAAAAATATTTTATTCATTTCCATTCCAATCAATCAAAAGTAACATAAATATCTGTGTTGAATATGAGTACAAGAAAGACAATATTGAAAGTGTTTGTGTAAGTTATATGAGAGTTCTCATAGAAGTTTTAGAGAGATATAAGGATAGTGATTAAGAAGTTATGACGTTATGATCGAGAACCTTCACATACATTATATTATACTTTTTTTATTTATAGTAGATCTTTTCTCATCCTTAGTTTTCTCCCTCTCCGAGTTTGAAGTTTTTCCATATTAAATTGCTTATATTCTTATGTTACTCTAATTATTTTAATTGCCATATACTAGTTGGTCTAAAAAGGGAATATTTTTCCCAAGAGGAATAAAGATTTTCAAAACTCCTCTAAATTTATTATACATTGGTTAAATGAAATGAAATAGCATAATGGAATGAAAATACAATGGAATATAATTTTATTAGCATAATGGAATGAAAATACAATGGAATATAATTTTATCTGGTATTGTTAACAATGGAATGTTGTTTCATTTCATTTGCATGTTTAATATAATAAAACAATATAAAAACAGAATGGAAAAATAACTGTTCATGATAATAACATTCTTATAACAAAAATAATAAATATCTATCTGATTTAACATATTAAATTGAATGTTTTATTAAATCATATAATATGATGAAAATATATTTATAAGAAAAATAAAAATATGCCAATGTTTTAAATTTTATTATAAAAATTATAATTAACAATTTTTTTCACAAGAAGAGCACAATAAATTTCCATTCATGAATTTTTAATTTATACAAAATTATTTTGTATAATAAATGATTTTTTTATGAATAATAAAAAAATCATGTTTTAAATTCTATTATACAAATTATAATTAATAAAATATTTTTAAAGATCGTTTGATTGATAGAAAGTTACGTGAGAAGTGTAATTTTTTAAGAATTAAAGTAGCAAATAAATGTATTATTTGATTGATCATAAATTGATAAAATGGGAGAAGAAGGATTTTTTAGGGAGCTATATTTCCTATAAAATATAAGAGGTTACTTACCAATCCTCCCTCAAATAAAAAAAACTTCTTCCAGGAATTTTTAATTCTTATTATTAACCAAATAACTTTGAATAATTTCTAAAAAATTCATAAATAAATTTATCTCATGAGAAGTTCAAATTCTTATAGAAATTTACTTTTCGTGTGAATCAAATAACCCATTATAATAAAAATGTTAGAACATTTACCTTATTATATTATTTACTACTATAAAAGTAACACTGAGATTTATGAAAAATATAGAGAATAAATATATAAAATGATCATTGCATCAAATAATGGAGTCATTCACTCGCTTTAGCGATAGAATAAAGATTTTAACATTTGATAGAAAGATCATTACCTAGAAAATGGAGATTTTCATTTCTTATTGTCAACCAAACAAGTATTTTAGTCATTCCATTTTATTCAATCAAATGTTCTTTTAGGTGATTTTTCTTTTTCTTTTTAAGAACAAATTCTTATTTTCTTCTCTCTTTTTTTAAAAATGGTCAAAATTGCACTCCAAATTCCAAATAAAAAGTTTATTACGTGCCACATATATTCATTTTTACACTTTTATTAATGCTTTGAAATTTTGATTTTTTAACATTTTAAAGGAAGTTATAGCAACACTCGTAACATATGCAATATGCCTTCTAAAGCTACGAATAATAAATATGTAGATTGAGTGTCATTGATTCATTAAGGAATAGCTCATGTATTCATCTTCACACCTCTATCACGTTTTAAGCCTTTAACTCCAAAGCATCCTATCAGAAGTTACAGTATCGTTGGCTCGAAAAGTAATGTACGTTACGAGGTTTATGAACAATAAATTTATTTTTGCTATTTTCAAGGAATATCACAATCCAAATGAGTATATACAATTTTTTTTTTTGGCAAACGAGAGAAACTCGTATTTTTAGTATACTTACTATGGTAAATATGATAATATAGTATGAAATTAGAAAAATGCTATATATACTATGGACATTTTACTTTAATTTCTTAGATCATCAAATAAATTATGGATTACATCCATGTTACATTTTGAACTTGCTTTGATATTACATAAAAAAAAATCCTTTTTTTCCTTAAAAAAAAGTACATTTCTTACACTTTGATCATTTGTTTCCTCAAATGCATTTGCCTTTCATATCTTCCACTAATCGTAACGGAATTAAACATGTTGCATGACATCATTTGGTAATTCAAAGCTGAAACTTCAACTCGCCGTTTCCACCGATAATGAGCATGTAAGGGCATATGTAAATAATTTGAACCATGAGGAGTAATTGGTTCAAATTGAATAAGTTGTGGACTAATATGTCAACTTTTTTGTATTATTAGTGCAAAGCTGCAATCGAAGAGATAAATTCATGTGAAAAAGTTCTCCTTTCCTCAAACTTTATTTAATGGCCCAATGAGTTAGAGATTAATAGAAAGAATAATGCCATGCATATATGTTTTTTAGTACAAATGTTACTCTATAATTAGATGTTTAAATAATTGACAATATAATTAGATGCTACTCGTTATGGGCATGCACATATTCTACGTTTAAATTCATAAATTTGTAAAAAAAGGAAAAAGGCTATATTTTAAGATTAGACCATTAAGAATTTTCTCATAAACTCTTATGTCATGCATACATAACCTGACTTTAGTCATTGAATAATTGAAGTAATTGAAATATGCATAGATTAACTCAAACATATTAACTAAAAAATGGATATATAACTTGATGTTGGTGTTATTAGAATTTTACATACAGCCTTTTAAGTGGAAAAGGCTAGATTGCAACTTCTTCCAAATTCTTGTCACCGAGTTAACACGCATACCCTCAATTTTTATCAAAAATTTAGAATGTGAATTTTAAAAAAAAAGAAAAGATAGAGATGAAAATATTATTATATTAAAATGGTATGTCTCAATTAAAAAAAAAATAAATGCCAAAGTAGAAGATTTTGTCATTATCTTTTTACAAATCAAAGAAAATTGATAAATAAGAAATTGAGAATCTGAATTTAAGAGAAATATAAATATATAAGTATTTTTTTATTAAAATGATGAATTCCAACAAAAAAAAATGACATTAAAATAAAAGATTATATCTTTATCTTTATAAAATTAAAGAAAATTAACAAATAAATCTGTTCTATTTATCGTTAAATTCTTAGTGCTTACATATCGATATTATATATATAATTATTACACATGCTGGACATTTGAAGAATCCCGCGTGCAACATATTCAACAACCACGTTCAAGAATATTTGGGGCATTTCTTTGTCAAATCTCTCTCTCTCTTCGCGTACGAATATCAAGAGGTATTGACTTTTGTGGGTGTTTAATATTTTTTAATATTAAGTATAATAGTTGGAATAGAATTTAATAATAAAAAAAAATCGCGCCTACTTCTAAAATAATTAATCCCAATTTGCCAAGAATGATATTTAAATGATTTCGTAATTTTAAGCCTTGAAATTGTGTTAAAATTGATGTATAAATTAAGATCCTCCTGTATATTAATTAATTTTCGATGTCAATTTTGTACAAGTTGGGAACAATAATGCAGAAAGTAAAAGTATTTGAACCATCCCTTATGAGATAACTTACGTATGCAAATTAGTTCGTGTGACCATGATCATTTTGTATGTATGTATGTTCTTTCTGTCAAAAGGGTTTAAAAGATTCAACTTGTCATTTAATTTTTTTCAAAGTTGATGAATTTCATTGTCTACGATCGCTACCTAATTGGCTTCATTAATATCTCCTTCCAAATCATTAAAGGGTGAATTTTAGTTACATCTCCAAGTTAACAAGGGATTTCATTCTAATAAATTCCCATTTGGACTTTATTTTTAATTGTTTAAACTAATATATTTACTTTATTTATTTTGAAAGGCTGACTGAAAAGGGATTTTTTTTTTTCAAATTTCAAGAAGATAGAAAAGAAAAACAAAAATAAAATAATACTACTCGGATTTAACTATTCTAAAGTATAAAATATTATTTGGAGGATAAAATGGGTGGTAATCATTAATAGAAAAATAAAAAGTAAATAATTACAAATTTAATAAAATTATTTTTTTAATTATTTAATTTGTTATTTATTAAATTTTGGATAATTAATATTTTTATAGATTCTTATTTTATTCTCTAAAACTAATTTTTATACCTTGTATTTTTAAAAAGTCAAATTAAATATTATTTAAATTAATTCTTCCAACAAGAAGTTAGCTAATTATAAAAATACTTAGAACAACTTAAATGCACGTGTCACGTTTTTCAGCGTAGCAAATGTGGGGTATGAAACAGGAGTGGCCAAGTGTGGATCCAATACTGAGCCGCCGCAAGCATCTACGTGTAAGTTTGCATGAAAATGTCAATCGTAAAAATGAACAAAGTGATAGACTTTTTGGTCATTTCACCTAATAGAATAAGATCGCGAGGCAAGGAAGCTGTAGGTGGTTTTCCATTTCGCATACCTCTCACCTCAAATTAAAAATTAAAGTGGACAAAGAGAGCCAGTTTCTTCTCTTGTTTTTCTGCAGAGAGAGAGAGAGAGAGAGAGAGAGAGAGAGTTGAACAAGAAGGATATCCATAGAACCGCTTTATCTGAAAAGTTTTGAGTTCTCAGGAAGTCATTTAGAGTCTAGAGAAAGAGAGACGGGGGCATCAGAGAGAAAGTGAAGAGAGCTGTTAAAGAAAGAGACTTTGTCTTTTGTTTCTTTGCATTGAATTCTGGTCTTCCCTTCTCTCTCTCTCTATTGTTTTTTCTCTCCTCAGCAATAATTATCACCCCCTTGTTTCAGATATTCGTTATAACTGACTCTCCATCCTTATTTTTCTCCCCGCAGAAAGGAAAATGCTTTTAAGGGATGCAAACAGAAGTTGGTTTCGCCATTAATTAATGGGATTCTCTCTGAGAGAGAGCTAATATTTGGAGAAGAAGAGGAGAAAGAGACGAAGCTTTTTAGTTTCAACTTTCATGGCATCTGGTAATAATTATAAAAACACCAACAGCCACCAAACAACAACTCAACTGGAACCACTCCATCTTCATCATCAACAACAACAACAGCAGCATCAAATTCAAGAACACCGAATCTCTTTCGGAATGATGCAATCATCTTCATCGGCTTCAATCCCTGGAAACTACCTGTGAGTTAATCATATTATCCATCAGTTTCAACCTATATAGCTCCTTGTCGCTCAGTTTATGACTAAAATACCAGTTCGGCTATTCTTTTGTTTTTGCTTATGTATACATGTTTTTTAATTTTATTTTTGTGTCAGCGGAAGTAAGGAATCCGGAGCTTATGATTTAGGTGAATTGGATCAAGCCCTTTTTCTGTATCTTGATGGACAGCAAGCAGATCACTCCAATTCAGTTCATGGCCAAAGACGTGAGCTCTCTCTATCTCTCTTTCTCCTTCATTCACTTACACACAGATCAAAATTCCTTTTTCTACAATCCTTATTCTTTAAAATCTAAAGGATCGGGAATTATGAATTCTCTATCCTCGTGCTTTTCCTTGCTGCTTGGGAGATTCTCTAAGCTAGCCACAGGTTATTTGGGTCACAGGAAAAGCATGTTCACCGCAGCAGATTCATATCTGCAGCCAAGTACTTTCTTTGACCGGATCCTCCTTGCAGAAAACCAAAAAAGAAAAAAGAAAAAAGTATAGAGAAAGTATACTTTTTTCTTTTTTTCTCTTTTTCTCTCTTGTATCTTTTTTTTTTTTAAATTTATTTTCTTGAAGCTGTGAGTGAGACCATGACATGTAACAAAGCCCGCCGGTATCATGGTTTCCTTGCAAATTTTTACGTTGTACTGAAAAAGAACACTAATAATAGGGTATGGGTTCTGTGCCTTTACTCTCCTTACTTTTTCCTTTAGGATGGCTCAACCCCAAATGCATGGCCATTTTTTCAGCCTTTCTTCTCTTGTTCTTCACTTGGGTCTCCAGCTGCAATCATTGTGTCTCTTGAAAAATAGACCTCTCTTTTAAATTCTTACACTTCACTTTCTATGCGATTGCAAGCTTGGAACTATATAACTAGCTAGATACATGTAACTTATGTGGCTGAGTTATTTTTGTGAATGTCTGTGTCTCAGCTAATCAACACTCATCATCCAATATGAGACCTCCAACTCTCAACATTTTCCCTTTCCAGCCTATGCATGCAGAGCCTCCCTCATCATCCAAGGTATATGATGATGATGATGATAATAATAATAATAATATAATTATTATTATTCCACTTTCAATTATTATTAGATAATAATTAGCAGACTAGATTCCTTTATATAACTACTGGTGATTATTTAATTTATGATTATTCATATACTTTATGGGTTTTCTTTGTATTTGGTAGGCTAGCATGGAATTAGTTTCTCCTCAAAGCAGTGGTTCCAAGAGAAAATCGGAGCCACCCAACCCACAAAACGAAGCCGTTTCTGCACCTGAACCTCCCCCCAAAGCCAGCAAGGTACAGGATGATATTCATATATATCTAAATTATCAAACTCTCTCTCTCTCTCTCTCTCTCTATATATATATATAGGAATGTATGTATCATAAAAATACTTAAGCTTGCATGTGCTAAGCAGCGGGAGAACCGTCGCAAGGGTCTAACGTCAAGTTCAGAACAGGAAGGACCAAAAACACCTGATCCGAAGGTTTTCTATGTTTTTTCCTTTTTATTTTCAAGTTGTGTCTTTGACCTTATTTTTTTTCTTTATTTTAATAATATTTTAAAAACAACTAATGTTGAAAATGTGCAAAACAATTTCGTGCGCAGACACTGAGGAGACTTGCTCAGAATAGAGAAGCAGCTAGGAAAAGCAGGCTTAGGAAAAAGGTAGATCTCAAGAAAATAATCTTACCTTTTTTGTGTTGTGTTTCACACTGACATATTTTAGGCATGACTTTTCAAAGGTGTATAAGTCATGAGCTCTGGTATCTACCCATTTATTTGTTGTTTTTCAGGCATATGTGCAGCAGCTAGAGTCGAGTAGGATTAGGCTTAATCAGCTGGAACAAGAGCTACAGCGCGGTAGAGCTCAAGTGAGTGTGTGTGTGTGTGTGTATGTGGTCTCTCTCTGGGCCTATGGCAGCGAACCACTTGCTGCTATAAATGAAGAAGACACTGATAAAGTTTTAACAAGAAACACTGGTAGCACTGCCAATAACTAGACATGCTTGTTCTATTCAGGGCATTTTTTTCGGCGGAGCTGCACTTTTTGGAGGAGAGCAAGCCCTTCCTCTCACTATGACTAGTAGCTCAGGTCTTCTTCTCACCATATATATGAAATTTCTATGCATCCACTGTTCTTTATGAGACGTAAATATCTCGGTAACGCTGCTGACATTCAGTTTGATTTATTCATTGTCTCCCGTACATTTATCAAAATATCAATGGGTGGGAAAGGGTCAATGTATAAGTGAGATTTTGCTAAATGTGAAGTAAGCAGGAATGGATGAATGAAAATAAATTTATGACTAGCATTTTTTTAATATATATTAAACAAACTAATAGAAAAAGTAGTATTATGTTTTTTAATTGGGATCATTAATAAAATTGTGATTATGAAATCTAATATAACACTAATATTTTATATTATTATAGCTCTACGAATTATAAGTTATAATCATAAATAATATGATTTAGTGTTTATCCATGCTGAAATATAAATAAGTATAATCAATTTAAATTAGAAAGTGAGGTATGTATATGCATGATTGAATTAATAGTTTGCAAAAGAAAATAAGGCTAGATAGCATTACTCCGTGATATTCATTTTTGTGTTTGTGTTTGTACATTAATTAATTCCAGAAGCTGCTATGTTCGACAATGAGTATGCAAGATGGCAAGAGGAGCAGCATCGGCTTGTGTGCGAGCTAAGAGCAGCAGTTCAAGAGCACTTTGGTGAGAACGAGCTACGGCTGTTTGTTGACAATTACTTGGCACATTATGGCCAACTAATCAACCTGAAGAGCTTAGTGGCAAAAACAGACGCCTTTCACCTGATTTGGGGCATGTGGAAGACCCCAGCCGAACGCTTGTTCATGTGGATCGGTGGGTTCCGGCCATCTGAGATCATCAAGGTACCATACAAATACAACTGAAATCCCTGGTTACCCAACCTCCAATCTTGCTGCTACCTATATCCCACTCAAACATTATTTCATGACAACAAGATGACAAAATGACAACCTAGAAAATGCATTCATGTAGGAGTTCTATGTCAAGGACGAGAAACCAGTTAGGTTGACACATATTGCTAAAAAAATGATACATACTTCGACGGTTTGATAAGTTTTTCCTTTTTCTTTTCAATTTTCTCTTTCATTTTTTATTCATAGGTTATATAGTTGTACGGAGAGAGATCGGGTGGGGTATACATAGAAGATCGAAAGAAATTCTATTTGAGTGAATGTTTTTTAGTGGTTGACGAAAGGTAGGCTGAAGATTTCCAGTAATGGTAGAGTTAGGCTGCAATCTCATAAAGCCATACCTTTCACTCCAAATATTTGTGGTTGGAACTACAAATTAAGAGACCAGAGAGAAAGTGAGTTGTACGTATGGCTCTCTCTCTATCTCACATTGTCTTCTTTCACCACGTTGATTATCGTCCCATACCCATATATTATTTTGTACTGTAGCTACTCAATAAACAACCTTCTCACAACCACAAAATTCTGTAAAATAAATACCATTTTCGTATGAATTATACATTCTTTTGTGGGTAGAAATTAATTAACATGTTTAAATTTTTGTTCATGTGTTTTAGATTATTCCGAGTCAAATTGAGCCACTAACGGAGCAACAAATACTGGGTATTTGTGCGTTGCAACAATCAACACAAGAGGCAGAAGAAGCACTCTCCCAAGGGCTTGAAGCTCTGAATCACTCTCTTTCAGACACCTTACAGTCAGATTCTTTGAGCTTTCATGCCAATATGGGAAATTACATGGGACAAATGGCTGTGGCCATGAACAAGCTCTCCACTGTTGAAGGTTTCTTGAGACAGGTAAGTAACATGACTCACTTTGACTTTATGTATGCTTAAAGTAAAATTTAAGTCCGTACATATAAAGTTCAATAATGCATGTTGAATTTAGTGGTGATCATGATTTAGCTGTGATTCAACGATACTATCTGGGTACATGCATTATTTTTCACTTTTACCTACAGAATATGAGTTAGAAAATATTTTACAATCCTGTTTAATTAAATGAAAATTTCTATGCTATTAAAAGAGAAAGACACAAAAATTAAAAGAACAAGATACGTAGATTCACAAAAATAGATTTTCTTATATGATTTGTATTTATTACTTTTTAATAGAATTAAAACCTCTATTCATTCATGAAATATAGTTAAAGTTTTTTAAGATTTTTAGCTTTTATACATAACGTGTGAGAAATTGTGCAAGGAATACATGATTATGAGTACTATTTTTCTTTAACCATAGAGAATTTGGTGACCGTATGATGTGGTATAGTTTGTGGTCCTAAGATCAAATTTCCAATAAGAGATTTAATCGTGGGGTCGGATAGGAAGAAGAATCTCTTCCAAATTGGGTTGGAATACCTACCCCAATTCATGAACTAATTCATGCGAAGCGTGTCTAACTCTCATGAGGTGTGGCTGGTGGATACATGGAATCTACAAGCTTAGGGTATAAATATCTGCTTCTCATTAAGACTCTTTCATTTCGGGTCAGTTTGTATAGTTTTTTTTTTTTAAATACATTTAAGGCAAGAGAGTTTAAATGTAAGACTTGAGAAACTATTCAAACCTTTCACATCCAATGACTTAATTTGTAGAGTTGTTTGATAAAAAATACTAGGGCAGGCTTTCCCTTTTTGAGGGAAAAAAACTATATTTAAAGAAAATAATGACATGTTTCTGCTAGATTGTATCGTAAAGGAGTGCAAGTGATCATCTTTTTTTTTTCACAATAGCTAAACCTATGACATTTAGTCAAATTCTACCCGCCTACTCCCATTATTTAAGCCTAAATGACTTTAAACTAGTGTAACCCTTTAATTTCATGGTGAGAACTGAGAAAATCAAGTGTCCTTGATCATGTGCACGTGATAACACACAAACACAATGGGCGGTTCAGTGGTCCTTCATTGATATAATCTTCAAATCAATCTAAAGGACATCTCTCTTGAGCCCCATATCTCTATGATGTCATGCTTCTAACCGTTTAACTTGAAGACACCCTTACTTTTCCTTTTGACCATTTCTTGAAATAAAATGGCACACAAATTAAATGCTTGAGTTCACATTAATGGTGGTTTTGTGAACCTGTGCACTAAAAGCACACATTACGAATATAAATTTTTTAAAAAAATTATGCTTTTATTTAATTCTTTTAATTTACCATAAAATTTTGAATATGAATTATTTTTAGATTTAAGAATGCAGACTCATAACAATTTATTATGTTCCAAAGATTTATTAAGTTGATAAAATCTGAATAAGTAAACTGAATAATTAGTGTTCAGTTTAAATAAATTATGTTAAGTTTATAATAAGTAATAATTTATTAAAAAGCAAGTAAGCATAACATTATTTATATAATTGAAAGCACTATTAAAGTTCTCTCTCCAAACCTAGTCACATGTTTGTTTAATCTACCGATATAGGATAAGACATTTACTATGTGAACATCTTCAATTTAAGATATCCCATTCCCATCGAATGTGTCTTGAACTAAGTTCAAAATGTTCTAAGTTTCTCTGTGAAATTATTTTACGGTAACTGGGTTAGTTCACCAACTTTGATTTATTTTTTGGGTTATTAAATAATTTAAAAGTCAACGTCGACTACATCCCCATAATCTACTCTAATAAACAAATTTCTTATGTAGAAAAGATTAATCATAATGGTTATGAAGTTTAGCGCACGTAATTAGTTTTCTTAATCTATAAGCTCAATCACTCAAATGAAGATAATTTGACCAATTTGTTTTGTTGTGTTTTTCCTGCCATCCAGCCAAAAGTTGACTAGAAATCGCTTGATTATTGTTAATTTATTTTTTTTATAACAATAAAAATGACTAATCCATTAAATTTATGTAAAGATTTGGATGGAATTATGGATCTAAAGTCTTAAAAAAGTATTGGACTAGACAATTCTATTATTGTTATTGATTTATGTATTTTTCATTGGGAAAATCTGGGGTTGTCAATATTGTCATCATGTTGAACAAAACTATTCTGTTTTGAAAATGTTAAAACGTATAAAACTAGTTTTACGGCCCCGTTAAAAATCATTCACTGCCTGCTTTTATTGAAAGCCAACAAAACTAGTTGCCCACGTTTTTCTTTGTTCATTTCTTCAACATTCTATTTAATCAATATCAAACTTTGACTATAGATACATCAAAAGTAAGAAGTCAATTGTTGGATGTTACTACTTATTCCAAAGTTGGACTGACTGTTTCAATAACCCCTCAAAGCCATACTTACGAGTTAATGCGTCTGTTTAGAATCTGTTAGAAACTTAGAGTCCTGATGATAACGCTAGTGTGAAGCTACGTGAAAAAGAGGTTGATGTTTTATATGTATATATATTTACGATAGTTTTAAATAATAGTTCCAGATATGTTATAATTACTAAAATTATTAAGAAAAGTAAAATGAAACAGTTAAAATTATAAAAAATTATAATTATGAAATCTAACCTAATAACTATATTGTGATGTCAATTTAAAATCACATATTTATAGTTTTTTTTTTCTCATAATGGTACGTGTGAATTATAATTTTCGGCAGAAGCTACTTGCATGGGGTAGGGTTGCTGTGTGGTTGATGTTATCTTTTTGACTGATTTTTTCTATGTCAAAAAAAATTGCAGGCGGATAGTCTGAGGCAGCAAACACTTCACCGTCTGAATCAGATACTAACAACGCGTCAGGCAGCGAGGTGTCTGGTGGCAATTACTGAGTACTATCATCGTCTTCGAGCTCTGAGCTCTCTGTGGATGGCACGCCCTCGCCATGAATGAGCTGACTTAGTTGATTGTAGGATTATATATGAATTAAATGCTGAATCAGCTGGGTAGCATCTTTCTTTGTAACTGAAGCTGTAGATATAGACATAGACATAGACAGATAATATAAGTTAAAATATCAAGTTAAGGTTAAGAAATTAACTTGTCTCTTTCTTTGTCTCCCTCAATCAATTTCCCTCACCCAGAAACCGTTCTCTTGGTTGGTTTAGAATCGTTTAATTTCCGAAAATTTGAAATATTTTCGCCGCAATTCCTGACTGAAAAAGAATAAGATGACATGTTTCAGAAAGCAATAAGAAGACAAAAAAATGGAGGCTGGGTGTGAACTTAAATGTCCATCTGGCTACATGCATGCATATGCATTTGAGTTTTCTTTTCAACTTGTTTACTAGCTAAGTTGGCGATTTTTCTTTTTCTCTCTTCCAATTAAACTGATTTGGGGTAAAGTTGTCATATAAGGTCGGTCTTAGCCTGGTAGTTGCCTACAATAAGAAAACAAGAAATAGGGTTTGGATTTATAAACTCGAAAAAAAAAAGGACAAATTCAAGACAAACTAAAATTCGAAAGTCAAAATCCTAAAAAACAAAAATACAAAAAGCACTATTGTTAGCTATATATATATATATATATATATATTTCTCCATCATCAACCTAAGTAGTTTTTCTGATATGTGATAAATTCTTCTTCAGAAATTATGATAGGATCCGTAAGATAAAAATAAATTAGAAGATTAAATTTGTTATAAATATTTTAATATTTAAATTAATAAATGCTTTAAAATAATAAAGGAAGAAGAAGATACATGAGATTTGAGATATGATGATTTATACTGTGATGTGTCGAAATTTTATATTAATATTGTTGGACCTTAGGCATATTAGACTAAATATAAATGGATTGATAATTTTTTTTATTTGTTTCTTGCATATGCCGCTGTCGGTGAAATTGTAACACACAGTTGAATCTGGAGAAGGGCGAAAGGTACAAGCAATATTGTAGTCAACGTTATTAAAAGAGCCAAACATACGTTTCAAAGCATTTGGTGGGTAGTGTTCATGTACTGTGTTTTGGTACTCTAAGGTATGGTTTGACAAATTGACTATAAACCACCGAAAGGTATCGGTCAAGTGTCTGACTGATTTGTAGTAATTAATGGCTAGCAAGTGCCAAGAGTTGTGAGCACTGTTATATATCACCATCTAGTGTGGCCCTAGCAAGGGTTGAATTTTGGTGTAACTTTAACTTGTTACGAATAATCTTTTGAAAGCGGTGAAAATAATTAGCATAGTTTACATCAATCTTAATGCCATCGTCAACATTTCATTAACTATAATCATATCATCGGATCACGAATTTGAATTTAATCAGTTTACATATTCTAAGGAGGTTGCTTTTGACCAATGGATGGCGGTTGGTGAAAATTAGAAGTTACCCGTGCAAGTCTCTCTAGATACTTTGAAATATTTGCAGCATATGAGTTCAATACATTAGAATACATCAAATTTCTGAATTTTGAATCATGTGTGTATAAATTTTTAAAAAAATTACATTTAATCTTGTTATATTTTAAATTATGTATATTTTATTTATATTTATTTATAAATTTAGAGATTTTATGTACTTAAATAATATATATTTTAAAAAGTAAAATATGAATATATATGTTATGTATTGTTATTTTAATTTCTATTAAATTTACATATTTATAATAAAAATATTATTATAAATTATTTTATTTTATAAGTTATAAGTGTATTGATTTTATATAAAAAAAGTAATTTAGTTAGAAATATTTATAATAAAATATTGAATTTATATAAAATACAATAAACCCTAATATTTTGGATAAAATATGTTATTTATGTGTTCTATTTTTTGTGGTATATATTATATATAGTTTAAAATATATTAAATATTCTTTATGTCTATAAATGAAAAATATATAAATAAATATAGGTAAAATACACATAATTTAATGTATAAGAGAATTAGATACAATTTTTTAAAGATAACAAGATTACATACATATATAAATCAAAGTGAAAATAAATGGATTTAATGTATTTTAATCTATTAAAGAATAAAGTGATATATATCTACCTACTAATATAAAAGTGGTGAGTAATGAATTTGCCCCTAAGCCACTAAAACGCGCATCTTTTACACTCGATCAATAAGGGCGAGTCAACAACAATTTTTTTTTTTTTCATTCCAGATCTCTTTACAATGATATCACCATATTTTTTTACGCCATCACTTTCTAAGTTTGTGTTTGGCATATTAAAAAACTTAGTTTTTAATTTCTTAATTTGATTAAACAACTTTCTTTCATATTTTAAAGGTGTTTGGTGTCCTAATTTTTTTGAAAAAAAAAAACTCTCTTTTAACAAATTACTCTAATTAATTTATAACTTATTAAAATAGAATTTATTATTATTATTTTTTAATTTATTCTTCTCTTTTTGATTAATTGATAATTTATGTCCTAATTAAAAACCTTTATTTTAATGCTTTTTTTCTAATATTATATTATATTTTATGCTTATTTTATTTAAGAGGATAAAAAAATTCAAATATCATTGTATATTTGGTATATATTCATTAATTCAATATAAATAAATAAAAATAAGTAAGTAAGTAAATAAATAAATACATAATGTCATAAAATATAATTTAATTAAATTTTAGTTAATTTTATTTTTATTTTAAATATTTTAATTATATCAGAATATTTTAATTTTAAAATAAATATTATTTAATCATATTAATATGTTATTTTATATTTATAAATTAATTTAATAATTAATTTTATCAAATACTTTTAATATAATTAATTAATTTATTATCTTTCGGTTAATAACTAGCAGCTAATAGGAGAGTTAGGGTATGTTTGATAAAAATAGCTGATAAGTTAGCTGAAAGTTGTTAAATTAACTTATTAAATTAAAAATATTTGATAAAATTAACTGTTAAGGTAGTTGATAAATGTAAAATGACATAAAAGGATATGTTTATATAATTTTTTTTATATAAATTCTATTTTGATTTTGTAAACAAAAATATATTTTTAGATAATTATAATGATAGATTTTCTAGTTAATTTTAAACTCTTATTATTTTTTTATTTAAAGCTCAAATATTTTATTAAAAAATTTAAATAAATAGTGTAAATAATATAATAATTAAAATAAATAGTATAATATTAAAAATAATTTAAAAAATAGTAAAAATAGTATAATA
>JANHAO010007917.1:0-19825 GCA_026873985.1 Saraca asoca | reverse complement strand
TGAACTTTCAACCTTTATATCCAATCCACAGAATGTATAGTCCTGGATGCGATAGGTCTCAATCAAATTGGTCTAGGGCACCCATTCAGACTAACAGAACCTTTCTTCATTTTGCTGAAACACTTTCAGCCAATCTAAAGGGAAGAAGATGAGAGTATACCGAAAACCTTTTCCAGCCTTCCTCTTCTGATCCAGTAAGCCGAACTTGCCAAGATGGACGGAGCTCTCTCACGACCTCTATCTCTTCTCCTCATGCCAGCCTCACGCACGAAGAAGCCAGTAAAAAGTGACCGAACCATTCGGCCTCATTGGGAAAGAAGAGGAGACACCAAAATGGCGTCATTTTGGCCAGCCTCACTTGGCCAAAACGGCACCGTTTCAGTGCCTTAGGAAAATAATTCAAAATGGCACCGTTTCAGTGCCTTAGGAAAATAATTTTTCAATTTACACTTTAGTCCCTGAAGTTTTAATAAACTTCAATTCAGCCCCAAGCAATTTCATCGAATTACGATTTGATCCTTGAACATCAAATATGTTCAAACTTTGGCCATATCATTCCCCGTTATGTGTGTGACCTAGTAGGCCCCTGAAATATTGGTAAAAGTCTAAAATGCTCTTCAAACCATTTGAAGGCATATGAAATTAATCCAATTAATTTCCTGATCAATTTCTCCAAATCAATCACTTGGACTTTAAGATATAAGTGGACTCTAGCAAGCCATTATAGCTATCCAATTTTCGATAGGAGTCTTCAAGGTGACAAGCCTGTCTGTGAATGATCTTAGTATCTAATACACCACGTACATAATACATGATACAATCCCTATATTACCTATATCCGATCAGTCAGAGGTATGGATGCCAGTCAACATCTATAACCAATCATACTTTCTCAATCTCGTGAATTATTTGACTCAAACGAATTCGAGCACTCAAATCCCATTTGAGTCTCAATTCTATCCTGGCCAGGAATTTTTCGGTCAAACCAATTCATTGAGTGGCCGTGGATATTAACTCCGAAGAGTGGTAATGAATCTGTCTTGATTAGGCAATGTCCAACTACATTTTAAAAAATATCCAATCTAAGCCTTTATTGTGCCTCGTGGCTAGAGTCGCGTTTGACTTGGTCAAAGCATAACCTTCCATATAAAAGACATCCCTCAATCTCAAGTCAAAGGATTAGTCATGCTATCACCACTGGAGATTAATTGATGACATAGTTCCATACAGTATTTCCAAGCGGGTTAGACAAGATCACGATTACCAGTTATGTTTCCCTAAACTAACTGGGTCATGTCCACGTGTGTGCTCAGATGTAACTCACTTACATCTTAGCTTGTGAGGTCAGCTGCTCATCCTATGAGAAACACCCTAGTGTCTAGTCTCAACAGATCTAATAATGCCCAATTATCATATCTCGACTAGTGTCATTTTGGTGTTAAAGTTTACATCATTAACAATCACACTCACAATCCTATAACTCCTTATAAAATTGATTGAATGAAATAACTTCCCACCATGGACTTCATCTTACGTATGCAATATACGATAAATGCAATATAAGATAAGCATTCAACCTGCAATATCCAAATCCACATAATGTATAGTCTTGGATGCAATAAGGCTCAATCAAATTGGCCTAGGGCACCCATCCAAACTAACACAGACTTGTATCATTGAATACATATGTACTAAGTAATCATTATCTCATTTATTTAAAATAGAATTTTTTATAATTTTGAAATTGAGATATCATCCAATTTCATATTAAAACTCTTATTTGGTTTCAATTATAAATTGAATTTTCATATTTGATAATCCTCTTAATTTTTCATGATCTTTCTATCTTTTTAGTGATCAAATGTATAAATAAGATAGTTAAACTCTCTAAGAGACTCAATTAATATAATTTTGAAATATATTTCATGATAGTAGAGACTATAGTTTTTTCATTCATAATTTTACCATATAACTTAAAACTCCTTATTATTTATAATAACATATTCATTTACATGTTTTCTTGTGTTAATCTTTTTACACATTTTGATCTAATTATTCTTTTTCACAAATTATTCATATGAGAATCGAACCCCTTTTTTTATTTATTTAGCATCCAATTATCTAAAATTTCTTTTATGGTATATGTGTAAAAATTAGTCATATGAAAAGTTTTACTAAGATCACCATCACTTAACATAGTATCAAATCTTCTTCAATTTAGAGGTCAAAGGATCAATTCCTATGATTTCCACTTTTTCAATTAAAAATTTAATTTTACCATTAGATTTGAGAATGTCAATAACAATTTTCTAATTATTATAATTCTTCAAGCCCTTTCATATCATTTGTTGTCATTAATAACATCATTCTTATTAATCACTGGTTAAGGAATGATAGGTACATGTTCTACACAAATAATATTCTTACAATAATGCAAGGTTAAAAGCATATCAGCTTTTTATTCCCATTCCATATAATCAAAACCATCCAATACATTGGATTTTAGAAGATCAACAAATATAAATCCATCATTAGGCACTGAAAAAGAGATTCTCAATTCACATTACTTTGATACAATCACTTACTTGTTGGGGATTTGTAATAATGAAAAATAATTTTTTTAAAAACTTAATAATTCTCACATACTTATCGGGGATTCATGAGAATTATCAAAAGATATATATCCACATTACTTGTTAGGGATTTTGTGAAACATAAAATGATAGCAAAATTATTAAACATTCAAAATATATACATATCCGCATTATCCATTGAGGATTTTGTAAAACATTAAACAATAATAAAAGCTAGACAAGTAAAATCAAAATACTCATATATCTGCATTACCCATTAAGAATTTAGTAAAACATGAAACAGTAAAAAAATTACCACACAATATAAAGATAAAATATGTAATCAACAATAAAACACAACAATTGCATTACCTTTTTAAGATTTTGCAATTTAAAACAAATAGTATCATAAGTAATTAATGAAGGAAAAATTAACACAATATTATACTAAAATTATATATCATGCGGAGGCTTGATCACTTGTAATTGTAAAAAATAATAAATTTTCATATAATATAAACAAGGAAAATAATAATAAATAAAATAATCATAAAAGGTTATTAGATGTTGGCATAGGAATATGACTTTCAACTCATAAGAATCGCTTTTAGGATAAAATTTCTTCTTAATTCTTATAAAGTCAAATTTTCTTCATAAATCACGAACCTTTTCCATAAGTATTGGACTTTTTCTTAAGGTTATAACTTTCTTCACATGTTATAAGTCTTTTCCATATATGTGGTGTGTCCAGGCTTTAATGTGAGCCAAGAGATACAAAGAGAATAATATTAATATGATAATTTTCTACAAGTAATTGGCTTGCTACTTTTAGTTAGACAGTATCTTGCATGCCTCACTTGTAAAGTCAATGGAGGTATTTATACAAAAGTCTAAGACCCTTAGTCTCCAATGTAGGTTTACCACACAATAAACTATATTCCATTTATGAATCTTTGCCCATATTCAAGCATCAAACCTATCCTTCATAACTATTGAAACAAATTGCATTTATAAGTGAATAAAATAAATGTATATTAGATTTCTTTACACTAACTGAAAAGAACAACGTATCTATAATTTCTCTATATTAAGTGAATAGAACAATATCTTTTGAACTTCTCTACATTAAGTGAATTAAAACTCTTTCTAAAATTAATAAAATTAATATTTAAAATCGTTAAAATTGTTACAGTACTAATACAAGAAAGATATCTATTAATTTTCAAAATATAAATCTTTATAATCTATCATTCTTTATGAGATTTTTTTAATTTATACATTATTATGGGTGTTAATCAACCATATCTATATTGCTTAAGTTTGAAGTTATTTGCTAAATCTGCAATTCAATATACAAGGGTCTAATCTAAAGAGTGGTCATTTCAAGTTGTTCACACCAAAGGCTCCAGATGGGAAGTATAAGTACAATAATAGAATTCCAAAGTGTGGTATAGAAGGTTAAAGAGTGAGCATCCTATAGGTGAATTGATGAGTAGGGCAATTAAATTTCCATATTAAGAATGTTTGAGTAGTGTGTTGGTGAATTCTTGTTGTTCAGAAGGAGTAATTGTGGATTATTTACAAAAGAAAGGGGTAGCTAGATGTAGTTAATGTTGTTAATATGGAAAGCTGAGGTTAATAAGTTCAGAGGGGACAAGACAATTTGTTCAAGGTTGGTGAACGTAATGGAGCAGGAAATGTTCACTTGTGGTAAGTAAGGATTTGGGTTAGGTCGGATTGTTTGGGGAGTGTGCTTCTATTTCCAAAAGGGAGAAGATTTGTTGGGTTGGCTAATTTGCTAAAGGTTGTCAAGAGAGAGGAAGAGAGAGGGGTCAATGGATGGATGAGGATCGGTTAAACTATGGGCCTAGCGGTTATGGTACTCACTCATCCCTAAGGGGCTCATGAGTGAAAGGTTGAAGCGTAAAATGGCATCCTTTTTATACATCAAGGCATCACCTTACTTTAATCTTATCACATCACATTTAATAGGATTCTTGATAAGCTTGGTGGGATAGAAGGATCTCTATCTCTGTGACCAAATTAACTTTTGCTAGTAAGTCAAATGATCACTAACTGATGAAGTGCCTTCGCGAAACATTATTAATTTAGACTCTCGTGATCTCCAAAAATGCATATTAGCTATCAAGGTCATGGGCACCAAATAACTAACCTAAGTAGATTTATAGTTTTGACTATTTAAGTGTGACTTGGATCTTTAAAAAAGGATTTTAAATCCTAGTGGCTAATAATTTTAAGTCACTTTAAAGGTTTGATATAGGTTTTGCGAGATCAACACGGATAAACACAGGTTTCGTTAATGCACCTATGTCATGTAATTGATCATCTTTTGTCTTAACATGCTCAAGCCCAATGGGTCAAGAGCAATCAAATAAACACTAAACATTTACTTACATCATTTATTATTGTAGTAAAACAATTGATACACGTTATTTTATATGGAAAGATTTCGACTTATTTCATCAAAAGAAATGAAAAATAATAATCATCAATATAAGTTTATGAATTTACATTGAATTTATATTTTTAGATGATTAATTATAGATTTTCATAATTAATATGAGAGCGTGAATTATCAATTTTTATAATTAATATGAGAGCATATGATTCAGATGTAAATATGTATTTTTAACTTGGCTCAATGGTAAAGGATTGGGCTTAGGTTAGAATGGGCCTGTTTAATTTTTTTTATGATAGGCTTATACTAGTCAAGGCAAGCTCTCAGCTAGTCTTACTTTGTGGTAGACTCGCTGGGTTGGTATAGGATTTCTTCTTAGCTAGGTCCCTTCCACTATTGAACACTTGGAGTACCGTTACACTGGTTCTTGTTGTTTCTCCTCTCCCCCCCCCCCCGCCCCTTTCTCTCTCTCTCTCTCTCTCTCTCTCTCCCTCTGTTTCTGTGCTCCTTTTATAAATTCAATAGGAATCTGAGGTATGAAGATGTGAACACCAAGCACCATGGAGTAAGCATACCTTTTTTTAATATTTATACTTAGATTCAATCTCATGTCAGCTTCTTCAGGATAAATTTCCCTTAGGGCGGATTAGAGAAGATGTGCCGTGAAAATTCTCCGCTGCTCCATTCGGCTGAAGAAGCTATTTCAGCCGATGACAGCCTTCTTATTTACTGCAAGCCTGTTGAATTGTACAATATTCTCTACCACCGCGCTCTTCATAATGTAATAATAATGATTTTTTCTTGCTGTATTAATTTTTTTTTGGATGCTGCATTATATTTCTTTGAAATATCCATCTAATGATTCAGCTATGTAATTCATACTTTACTTTCCCTTTTAGCCTTCGTTTCTTCGGAGAAGTTTGCGCTACAAAATACGAGCAAGGCACAGAAGGAGGTATCTATATCTTCTTAATGCTAAATCATGATCTGCATTGTCGTCTATGGTAGGATCATTTCTTCTTTGTAAGTTTAAATGTTTTGTTGCATGTCTAGGATGAGAGCTGGAATTGTGATTTTCAACTACAGGGACGGTTACAACCAGACTCGGAAAACCGAAGGTATAACCTATTCTCTTTTATAAAATTTATGTCTTTTGAAGTGCAATCAAACTAGTTAGATCGTCAAGATAATATGCTACACTTTCCCCCTCCTCTGACTTCCTTTCAGTTAGTTTCATTTGGCTCTCAAGTTTTCTGGAGCAAAATTTCATCTACCTGCTATCCAGAGGAATAAAATTGTGAAAATACTGATATAGTTTCTATCCCTTTTCAAATGCAGTAACTGAAGACTTTACCTGTCCATTTTGCTTGATGCAATGTGTGAGTTTTAAGGTATATGTTTTGCGTTGTGTTTTTTCTTTGTTTCTTTCATTCATAGTTTCAAGGACTGCACAGGATATTGTCAATTTGATTCGCTAATGGTTGCAAAAGGAAATCTGGAGATTCGAGCTTAGTGATAATGCTCATATGAACTTTGTGCTATTCTTGTTTTTGGACTAATGTTGCCAAGAAAAAGATATTGAATTTCAGCATATGTATTCTATGTCTATTATCTGATCTACTGATATCAGTATATGCATATTATTTCTTAGATGAATTAATTTTTATTTGATATTATTGTTTGTCACTAATTCAGTCTCATTATTCTTCTTACTTCTAAGTCTCAACTTGCTTGTCTTCTGTGAGAATGTTAATATTGTAGTCAGAGATGTAGTCATATAGCTCAAAATGAAGATGTTACAATGGACACATATTATTTCCGCTATCTACTTTCTTGAAAAGTTTTACTATAAAGTCATTTAAGCTGTCTGTTCAAAATTTACATGTTTGTATAATCTTAACATTCTAGCTACTTCCATTTTTATTTTTAATCTTTGATAGTTATGAAAGTTCTTTCTTTAATTTTTTGCTGTAAAGTTTGAGCTCTTATTCTCTTTGTCAATCATATAAAACTTAGGTTTCCTTGTGCAGGGTCTGCGATATCATCTTTGTTCATCCCATGATCTATTCAACTTTGAGTTCTGGGTATGTAGTTTTAGAAACTAGTCAAGTTTACTTGTGGGTTCTTTGTAAATAGCTCCAAAACTATAAAATCTCTATCTTGTAGGTGACAGAAAATTGTCAAGAAGTGATCACCTCAGTAAAAGTTGCTACGTTGGGATCAGAGGTGAGGACTAATTTAATTTGGAAGTTTGGTGGATGGTTATTTTGATTAGAGATTGAAGATTGTTTGTGCAAATTTAAAGGTGATAAAAGCCAAGGATATTGTATTTTGCTGGCTTCTCTTGTGCTGATTTCAACCATTGTAGTTTTCAGAGGCACCAAAAGTGGCTTTGAAAATTGTGAACATGTTTGACTGTTCTTTTTGTTTTCTGTGTGTTTTAACAAAATAGATGCTGTGTAATATTTTTAAATATTAATTTTAAAAATATTAATAAATTTCATATGCATATATATATATTTGTTTATAATATGTCTAAATGCCCCATCATACTTGTACACTGATTGTTTTTTTTTGGGGGGGAAAAAAGATTGCTGTTCCTGTATAATAGTTTCTGTTCCGTTGTGGTGTTTGTGCATTAATCTGGGCTTGTTTTCAAGAACATATTTATAGGATTTCATTCTGGACTTCATGAACATGAATTCACATGGCCATACTATAGGATCTTCATTCATCATATCATATATGTTAGGCTCAGAAGAGAGGTCTGGTCACCTTTATTTGCAAAATGTGCTCATTGCGTAATATGTCCTTGCAAACATTGAGTAAAGGTGAAACAGTGCATTCAACTTTGATCATACTTCCACTTGCATTTGTCATGCCAGGCAACTTTCTGCAAAGCATTTATCTTGAATCAATGATTAGAACCACTCTTTAACGTCTGAAGTTATTATTTCTCCATTTTCCAATTATAAAACCTGAATTTTTTTTCTAACTTTTCTTCCGTTATCTTGTGTGCAGAATGCAGCAGGAGGAGTGGATCCACCATCACAGTCATTCTTCTTTTGGTGGGTTTCATATTATTAAAATCAGTTGCTGGCAAATTCATTTTGTTTTTAGTAAGATTAATGGCTCCGAATGCTGAAATAACAAGATGCTGTACAGTTCAAAGGGCCGGCAACGTATACAAAAGGAATCTGTTCAAAATGATGAGCAAGCCAAAGTAAAGTTTCTGGAGTTGGATTACCCCTCACTGGCTGCCAAAGGCGGACAGAGTGAATTCCTGGAGAAGGATAGTGGTAAGTAGTATTAATTTTATTTCTATGTTTGTCATGGTTTTAAACTTGTCTTGTCTTAAGTCATTACAATGGTTCAATTCATAAGAATAATTCAGTTCCTGCAGTACCAAATGACTTAAAAATGCTCTCTTCTACACAAATTCTTTGGCTGGCCCAAAGAGAAAGTGACTTGACACTTAGCAGACAACTGTTCAAATAGTAATCCCCTCTCCTCCATTAGTGGTATTATAGCCAGGTACCAGTTTTGCTGTCAATAGAGAGTGTATGGTTGACAACCTTGCTTGTACATGCAGTCTATATTTCTCCGTTTATGCTATTTTATGGCCCTGTGGTGGCAACATAGATGCCGTTTCCCTTGATTTCTTCTCTCCCAAATAACAAATGGATACTAGTGCACTCTTAATACCTGAATTGTACTCATGGAAGACTGTACTAGGATACTAATATGTGTTCCTTGATTCTGCATACCCCTGAAGGAGCAGGGGTGGGAGAAGCTCAAACTGATGTAGATGTTTTACACTTTTACTGCAGCATATGGTAGGGGCATATATCTGCATAGTGCTTTGTAAAATGTGTAACTTCTAGTAATTTCACTTTAGTTCTTTATCTGTATTATTATTGTTGTTGTTGTTGTTGTTGTTGTGGGGTGGAATGAAATTGAAAGTCATGTCTGGTTGTCCTCTCCTTTAAAGGTGACATGCCAGAGACATTTCCCAGTCAGAATGATTTTCAGAATGGAAGATGTGAAGAGGGGACATTTGGTCTTAATTCAACAGAATGCTTGAAACATGTTGTATCCAGATTCAACACTCTAGGTGTTTCTAGTGCTGTGCTACAATCTTCTGCTGGCCCTGAATGTTGTAAATTAGTATCTAAAAATGATGCTACACTGCCTGCCAAAAAGAGGAAGTTGATCATGGATGGTTCAGACTCAAAAAAGTATGTTAATAATAAAACCCACACCATGCGTCCTTTTTTCATATCATTGTATTTTAGTTTTAAAAGATATGTGCATAAGGTGACATAAGGATGATAATGATTAATGATGATTGTACAAAGACAAAAAAAATAAAAAAGAAAAGAAAAGAAAGGGTTATTAGTAGAGCATGAGATCTCATTTACCATCCCAAGTCAACGGTGGCAACAATGGATCAACAGAAAAAATTTCTTATATATAAACATTATGACTCTTGACCAAATTATTATGAATTTAAGTGCCTCAGTCTGTGATGTTTTAGTTGGTAGAATTTTGCGTGCTACTTGTATCTTCTGCTTATTTAAGTTTCATGACATGCATCTGCAGCGTTATTGTCACTATTAACATCAGTCATCTGATGGAAAATATGGTCTTTTAAACCTTGTAACGCCAATGCAATATGATTTCTAGAAATAATAATTCATTTGATTCTTGTTATCTTTCTCAAGAATGTGTTAACTCTTAATTTTTCAGCATGAATTATTTTGTTTTCATCTATTTTTTTGTTTATTCAGCCAACCACTCCTGCAGAAGAGACTGTTTATTCACTCTCACAGAGCTCAGGTGATTTTTTTTCATAGAGCGTTTTTGAGTTTTTTTTCCACCTGTGTGCTTCTAATTTGCTTGATTTATTAGCTGTCCATGTATAAGTTTTCTGCTACAATTGAGTTTTAATTTTTTGTGACTTGCTAACTGTCGAGAGCCTCATTTATATAAGAGTGAGAAGGGAGTGAATACATGGGAGTACAAGTAGCATTACTCTTATATATATGTGTGTGTGTGTGTGTGTTCAAGAGCTATCTCTTTACATCTATGTCTTCCTGTTTGCCATCCCTTTCTTTTTCCCTCCTTTCTCCCTGTTGATTAATTTACTGTTTGGAGCTTAAAGAGTTCTTTCCAGACGGATGTGATGTGGCAAGCTGACTAGTTTGGTGGAAAATAGTCATACTGCTACGTATTTGACAAGTCACCAGATAGGAACAGAAAAATATGATATTTACTGTATACTCCATTTTATGCTGTTTCTAATTGAACCTTTGTTGAATACTTGGTTGTCCTGCATGTGAAAGGGTTCTGCTAGCTTAATGTAAGGCAGCGATCTTTTTGAATAAACTAAGACTGCATTTATCATGTTTGTTTCTTTTCATAATTTACAAATGAGATACATTATAAATTAAATTGTTTACAAGTTCTCTCTTGTTTTTTGTGCTGTCTCTGTTAATTGAAGCCCATGGCACTAGAAGAAGTATTATCAGATAGGGATAGTGAAGATGAAGTTGACGATGATATTGCAAGTATTGAAGATCGAAGGGTAAGCTCAAAATTTCTGTTCAGTAGCAGTTATTTTTTTAATAATTTCTGTATCAAAATTGTGAATTTTCTACACGGCACCAGAATCTATTAGTTTTGGGGGAAAATTTTGAAGAGAGCACAAGATCACATCAAATTATAATTTAGCTCAAATCATCCACCATCCTTTAAACTTCCTAAAATTCACGGCTAATGTTGATCCTTTCTAGCACTTGCTGTTCCCTGAGATTTTTTACAGTTCATTAATTGCCAAAAACCAATATTGAACTGTATTGTTGCAGATGCTTGATGATTTTGTGGATGTCACCAAAGAAGAAAAGAAGTTGATGCATATGTGGAATTCTTTTATGAGGAAGCAAAGGTGGGTGATGCTTCTTATATCAACACAAGCTCATTTGTTGATTATTTGCACAATTTATTGATGGTTTCTTGTATTTTTCAATCTGGCAGGGTTCTGGTAGATAGTCATGTTCCCTGGGCATGCCAGGCATTTTCCAAGCTTCATGGAAAGGAGATGATCTCATCTCCAGCCCTATATTGGTACTATTCTTGCTCATTTCTCTCATTTATTCTAATTTGGAAAAAGTTACTCACAATAGGGTTGGGTCACAATAACCTTACTCTGTGAGGGGGTAGCTTCGTATTGTGTGTGGGGTCCAATCTTCTAGTTTTTCTACTCTACTGAGGTTTTTTTTTTTTAAATACTAGTTTAGTCTTCACATTTCTTAGAATGTTGTAATTGAGAACTAAAATGTTTTATCTTTGGGTTCAGGCGTTGGAGGTTCTTGTTGATCAAACTTCATAAGCATGGCCTTGTTGATGGATGCGCAATTAACAACTGTACCTTAATTATAGAGAACTGCAGAGATAAGCCATCGGATAGTATCAAAGAATAAAGACTAGGAGGCTTTGGCTTCAAGATGACTTTTATTTTGATTGATTGCAGCCTCTTAATTTTGTACTATTTCTTATCAAAGTAATTATAATTTTTTGAATCCTACATTACATTAATGTAGGTGGAAATTGGGAGGCTGTCCAGGATTTTAGAATGATATATTTCACTCTGTTATGTTCTTGTCTGCTTCAGTTTCATCCGCTAATGGATGTATGACAGTATAAAGAAATAACTCAAATCACATTTTTTGAATTCTCATATGTTCGACTTTCTATGTAGTTTTGAAATCTGCTCCGATTGAGCCTAAATCCTAATAACGTTGATTGTGCACTGTCCGTCAAATCTTTTAAGACTAATGCTACTAATTATTTATTCAGTGATATTGATTGATATGTATTTGTTTGTTACTTGGTGAATAACTCACTTTACTTGATATAATTCAGAATGAAATGAAAATATTTTTAGTTTTACTTAACTTCTAATTATATCATTGTAATTTAAAATTTTGAAATTGAATTTTTATATTTATTTGTCGATTTTAATGGGAGAATATCTGACTTTCTTTTAATAGACATATGTAATCGCTTTGATAAAATTTATAGAAAAAATTATAACAAAAATATGAATCACATGTTTTTTTATCTAATCAACTCATTAAGCACTTCATGCGCTTATTTGCAAAAATATTTGATTCAAAATTTTTAAATTGGGTTTATAGTGAGTAATGAAAATTTTCAGAAATTTCAATATCTATTTTTATATTGCATGTTCTTTAGTCTTAAAATAAGGATTACTACCATTTGAACTGCTGTATCTTTTAACGCTAACAAGAGTAAGCAGCAAGAGCGATACATGCTTAAAATCTTCAGAGCATACTGGAAGCACAAGAAAACAAACTATCCCTCTCAATGAAGTGAGATTAATGGGCCCCGTCAATGGGCTTGGTTTGTTTTTCCACATATCCTTCCTGAGGTATCCATTTAAAAGCCCATTCAGGCCCCACCCAAAAGCGGAGAAATCAGGAAAGTTGCATCGAATAAAAAGCAGTCGAAGCTGAAGAGACGAGCAGGAACAAGGAAGCAATGACTACGGTGGACGAAAGTGCTTCTGCTAAAAGGTGGCTTCCTCTTGAAGCTAACCCTGACGTGATGAACCAGGTATTCTTCTATTTCATCACTTTTCTATCTCAATAATTTCGCGTTTCTTCTTGATACTGACTGCGAGAAAATGGTTTCATATGGAGAAGATTGAGTATTAGGCTATTAGCACTTGGCATTATGTTTTTCGTTTCTTTTGAGAATCTATTGCAGTTAAGGATACTTTTAAATTTTGTAGTTAATTGAATCTGCTTAATTTTGCAGTTCCTTTGGGGTCTTGGGCTTCCAGGGGATGAAGCAGAGTGCTATGATGTGTACGGTCTGGATGAAGAACTTTTGGAAATGGTTCCAAAGCCTGTACTTGCTGTTCTTTTCCTCTATCCCATTACCTCTAAGGTCAGTTTCATACGACTCATTCTTTAATTCAGAAGTGAAATTCTCTCATGGGTGCTTCATATGAATTATTGTAAACTAAGTCGGCTGATTTGATGTAGTTTTATCTCTTACCAGACTGAAGAAGAGAGGTTGAAACAGGACATTGAAAAGAAGGTGAGTGGACTTATCCATTTATATGTATCCTTTGAGGACATGTAGCTGATCTTTCCATCTGTTTGACGAGTATTTGTCTTCCTGCCTGATATCACATTATTTTTTTTCCTCATGTGTTTTATGCCAATTTACAAGCATGTTCCACTATTCATCAAAAATTTTCCAAGAAATATGGGTTTTGGGTCCCATATATCATATTCATATCATTGTATATCTCTTACCTTCTGTCAACAGACTTGATTACTGCACTCTGAAAGCCTGGGTTCCAGCTTAGCGCATTGAAGGAATAAAGGTTTTATATTTTTTAACTGAATACGTAATTTATGATGTTTTTTTGTTCTGGTGCAGGAACAAAACCCCAAAGTGTATTTTATGAAACAAACTGTGGGCAATGCTTGTGGTACAATAGGACTTCTTCATGCTCTCGGGAATATTACTTCTGAGATCAAGCTTAGTGGGTTTTCAACAATTCCATTACCTGAGTTATGATTTCTAGTAACATCTGTTGGTATTTCTCATTCATTTGGGTGTTGCATTTGTTATCAGCTGAAGGGTCATTCTTTGATAGGTTCTTTAAATCTACTGCAAGCATGGATGCATTACAGGTTCTCCCTCCTTACCTCATCACTTATTTCTTCACATTGTTGCATATGCAATAGTAGAACCAAAGACAGTTGATCAGCTAAATATATTTCTCAATTAGCCATTTCTGAATTATTATATTATGCAGCGAGCGGCATTTCTAGAGAATGATGGAGAAATGGAAGTTGCACATTCTGTAGCAGCCAATGCTGGTGAAACAGAGGTGATTTATATTTTGAAATTGTTCTTTATCGTATCTGGATTAATTTTGTGCCTTGTTTTACTTGTTATATTTAATCTTTGGATACCTTTTGCTTAACTTCATTCTTGACAGTTGATGTAGTTTATGCTCTTCCTAATGATTTCTTCCCTTTTATCTTACCATCTCTTTTCTTCTTCTCCTTTTTTTTTTCTCCTTCTCCTGCAGGCATCAGAGAATGTGGACACTCATTTCATCTCCTTTGCTTGTGTGGATGGTACTCTGTATATAATTGATTTTTAATATGTGTTTGTTTATTAATAACAAAACTCATGGTTACTATTTAATTGACCTACTCACCTACATGCTATCCAAACAGCAATAAATAAAACAAATCCAATCACAAGATGTTGGTGGCCCTCTGCACAAATATCTCAGGGTCTTAAATGAATATTGATATCTTTTCCTTCTCCAGCGCATATTTTATCTGATTAATTGCAATATAAATTTTTACTATGAAGGTGAACTTTATGAACTGGATGGAAGAAAGTCAGGACCAATATCTCATGGTCCATCCTCACCAGGTACTTTGTTGAAGGTAAGTGTCTTTGCATTGCAAGATTATCCCTTTTTTGTTTATATGCATGCAGCGCAGCCTTGCCATCCAAAGGGATGGGCTGTGCTGAGACTGGATCATGGCTTCTTTTGGCCCCTGGGTTTCACTTGTCCGATCAATGTCTCAATTGGCTCGATTTGCCTTGCCTTTGTTTATTTGGGACGATACCATTAACATGTAAAGTACTGTTATATTTTGTTGCTAATGTGTAGATTATTTTGCAACAGGACGCAGCTAAAGTCATAAAGAGCATGATCGAAAACAATCCAGATTCCCTCAACTTCAATGTCATTGCTATTTCAAAGAAATTCGGAGATGGATATTAAGGCTTTTAGTTTAGTGTCGTTGAGATCTTCTTGAGATAATCCGTGATGAAATGCCCGGGTGTCTGGCCTTTGACACACTTCGCTTATGCGTATACTTGAGATTCTATTTTCTTAGGAGTATTCTCGAAAAAGTTGACGCGATTGACATTTTGAAAGCCGATCCATCCATCATGTGGTACGGCGATATGTTCTCAAATGAGTAGTATACCCCGAAAATTAAGATAAATGATGTTACTTGCATGCATTATTTTTCATTTTAGTTTTCACATTAGCGTACATAACAAGCATGAATCAAACTGATCTCTGGAAGAGCCAATCACTCTTAATTTGATGATGATTATTGAATTTTCGAGTTTACTGATAAAAAGTAGGTCAGTTAAATGTGGGAGATCCGCATGTGCAACTAACATTTTTTCTAGCAAATTTATTGTCATGTATATCGACCAATTATTCAATATAGATTGTAGAGCACTCCCAAGATTATTGCATCTGGGCAACTACACTGTTCAAGATGATTGTGGTAGAAATAGTTAGTGTATGTGTTTCTAAGTTAGGAAACGTATGTAGTTACATATCAGCACATAAATGTTGAGAACCTAATGAAACCTAGAATCATTATAATTTACCTGTACGGGAGTACAAGTTGATTAATCATATCTTAAAAAAAAACAAAATTCTTAATTCAAAATTAACTACGTGATGTACAACTAAAACAAACAGAAGATGAATCTTGTTTCCGAGAGAAGCCAGGATCTTTGGCAACTTTTTCCTGGTGTTGTTGTTTGCCCTTGGCAATCATCAAGTTAGGGTGAAGGAAGAAGGTGATGGTGGAAGCGGGACTTCAACAACACCTTCTAACATATGCATGACAGTCTTCATTGTTGGCCTCATTTCTTGATGCTCTTGAATGCACCATATTGCTATCATCACCCACTTCTGTAATATGACTTTGTCAGCAGTGGCCTCTACATCATGACTCACAAGATCTTCTATTCTTCCCTCCATATAGCAATCATAAGCCCAATCTGCCAATAGTGCCTTCTCTTCCTCTTCAAATTCCATAACCACGCATCTTCTGCAGCAAATGATCTCTAGCAACATCACACCAAAGCTATAAACATCCACTTTAGCAGTGACAGGCACATTCTTGAACCACTCAGGAGCCACATATCCTCTTGTTCCTCTGATCATGGTGTTGGTTCTGCTTTGATTTGACAATAACAGCTTGGCCAACCCAAAATCAGAGATTTTTGCTGTAAAGTACTCATATATGAGTATATTCTAAGGTTTTATGTCACAATGAATGATGGGATTTTCACACTCTTCATGTAAGTAAAGCAACCCTTTTGCAATGCCCAAAGCAAATCCAACCCTTTGATTCCAAATGGGTTTGGATTGTCCAAAAAGCATGTCTCCCAAAGTGCCATTGTTCATGAATTCATAGACAAGAAGCCTATGAACTCCCTCGTCACAAAATCCAATTAACCTAACCAGATTTTTATGGCTGGTTTTACCAATAGCAGTCAATTCAGTCTTGAATTCCCTTTCTCTTTCTTGAGCCAATCTATCCAGTTTCTTCACTGCAACAACATTATTAGATCCTGATTTCAGGTTCCCTTTAAAAACAATGCCAAATGAACCTCTGCCAACTTCTTCACTGAATCCATTGGTTGCCTCTTTCAGAGTGTCATAAGTAAATGAATGCAAATTTGTTTCCATAAGACTTGGAGCCTGGCCCTGGCCTCTCTTTGTCGGTTTTAAAAGAACAACCAAGATAGCTGTGGTTAAAAGTACACCGTTAATGACAAGGGAACCAATAAGTGACCCTAAAAGAATTGGTTGAGCTTTATCTTTCTTCTCTACTCCATGATCAGAATTAACCAGCGAGCTGATTCTTGTTTTGATGAGAACCACGTGACCACCATTAGTATTTGTTCTTCCATTAGAAAGGGGGAATCTTTTCTTCCAACAGCTTCCATCATGAAAAATAGCAACAGCACACATACAATCATACAGACAAGTACTTTCACAGTTTTGCTGGGTATAATTGGACAACTTCTCATAATCTCCCAGAGGCCAATCAACATTTCTTATAGTCTTAAATTCATATAGTTCTTCTGGTCTCTCTTGCGAAGCTTCATCATCTGCTCCACAACCTAAGGAAAAATCAGGTTGGCATCCACCATACTGGTTATTTGGGTCAATGAAAGAATACCCATCAGGGCATCCACAAGTAGGCTTCTGGTTTTGTTGTATGGAACAATAGCTATTGTAACCACAAGAACCACTACCCAGATCATTGAAAATATTGCATATATTATCAGGAACATAGCGCACAATTGACCAGCCTTGCTCGCCATTGGAACCCTTTGCATACTCATACTGTGTTAAAACTCCATAGAAATCCAGTGTTAATCTGTAATAGTATGAATCAGCATCAAGAGGTGAATTATCCCATCTGAATTGGGTTTTATCTCCATTTGTTTTTTCTACATAAACATCTGCAGATTCACTGAAGACTAGCTGTGAAGCTGTTTGATTAGCATTTGGTACAGAACTTGTATTGAGACTGAAATAATTAGGGTAACGAGATTCAGATGCGCCAATTGGCCAGCCAATGGGACTTAATAATAGGTTATTATTATCAAAATAAAGCTCAAACCTTCCTTTTGTATAATTGGTCTCTGAGAATCGAGCAAAAAGCTTGCCATCTAAACCCAAATTCTGCGTAGGCAACAATGTGTCCGTGGGGTTCTTGAAGCTTTCCCAAACATGAGTGGAATCGCTGCTTGCTAGAACAAAGTTGCCAGTGTCAAGCATAGCTCCATAAGAAACACTTTGAGATGGCTTTGCTGTCCAAATGGATTCCCCTTGAGGATTACTCAGTGTCAGGCCATTTTCTGTGAGCCGAACTTTTGATCCTGTGGGTGCTGGCTTGTCTGCATTTGCGTTCCAAACAATTGTCTTGCTGGGAATCTTGTCGTACCAGATTGCGAGCATGAAGGTGCCTGTGTTACTGATTTGGCGAAACCCGAAAGCGAAATCGGCAGAGGATGAAAGCCATAGAGGATTTCTATCGTCGGTGGAGTGTTGAACTCAGAGTTACGTTTCCGGAAGCAAAGTTAATGGAAAGAAAGAGAAGAGTGAGGAAGAAAATTTTGGAAATAGCCATGGATGAAACTGAGGATGATCAAGTTTGAAATATGGCTTTACGTTAACCAAGTGTCTAACTAATATCTTGAGGAAGCATTAAGATAATTCAAAGAGTGGACTCTGAGCAATGAACCAAATATTATTTGACACCTTCAAAGCCATGTCTCCCTAGTTATTTCATCATTTGTCGACCAAGTCTAACGCGGCTCCCACTCTATGTTTCCTCCTCAAGGGTTATTTATTCTACATTGCGTACAATCTTATATTATTTTATTTTTAAATATATATATAATCATTTTCTAAATTTACTATTATCTCTCTTGATAAAAATTTTTTTTAAAAAGTGACTATATATTTTTTAAAATAAAAAAAATAAGAAGTACAACTAAACTAAATTTGAGAAGAAATAAGTATGATTTGTAGTATTTATATGTGAACAAATACTTTAAGTCGAAGTTATATCAGTGGCAAGAATCAAGTTAAGTGAGGACTAGGAATTACTCGTAAGAATTAAGTCTAAACAAATACAGTGGGACCCACCACGTTTGTTGGACCTGGTCTATAATTCAACGGTGATTAATTTTCTCCAAAGATTAATTTTTTCCAAAACCTATGACTTGTGCGCTTAACCCAGTCGTGGACAACTAACAACTCTACATGGAACCTGTAATCAATCAAAAAGCAATGTTTGGCCAATGTATACAAGCAACAATCCTATGCTATTTCGAGAAATCAAATCTTAATATTTTTGAAAATATTATACTATTGAAACTTTTTTAAAAAATATTACAATATTATGTTTTAATTAATTTATATTTTTTTAAAATATTGTTAAATCACAAAAAAATATCTTTATTGAAAATTGAATAATCAATATTGCAAAATTGATCAATTAAGGATAATACACAGTGATAAATGGCGGTGGGCGATAATGTTAGCAGTAAATGATGATAGACGGTGTTAAGTGATGATAACAATAATTAATGGTGATGAATAGTGGGTGATGGTCAATCAGCTAAGGTAATGTTGGGAAGTATTAGGTTAAGGAAATAAGACATTAATGAAAATGTGGCTAAAATAATCTTTTTATATGATTAAAATATTCTCATATCATAAGACTGTGAGATACCTATCTTTCCCATAGAAATATCAGGTTAAAAAAATTTCAGGATAAATTTTTCTAAATTTTAAATTTAACATTCTCTTGAAACATTTTCAAAAATGCAAGAAAATTTTTGTGAACCACACGCCACCTTATAGTAATATTAAACATGTGAATTTCACACTAAAAAGATATTTTGAGTATTGATAAATCCATTCCCTTGAATTCATATCTAACTCACATTTGCGCACAAATTCAGTTACATATGAATATGAGTTAAGTGGAAATTTAAGTATAGTGTGACAAATCTTGATCTTCAAGGTTTGTAAAATGAGAAAATCAATTACCGAAGTCGTGGCCCTGGAGAGCATTTCAACAATCAAGCTAGTAACCTTATGAGAGAAAATAAAAAGAAAATGAGAGTGAAGCTCCTATCAAGAGTGTATACCTTAGTTTATATAAAGGACTAGTGCATAAACTGGTGTTTTAAGATTGGCCTCATCTAGCTATCTTTTAGGATAGCCCACTGGTCATAACCCAAAACGTGTTTATTTTTAGGCTATGTCACATTGGAATAGTATGGTTGATAGGTTTGCTTGGCCTAAGGGGGCAGCAAAGAGCTATAAATTTCAAAAATTCTTCCCCCCTTTGACTGAGCAAATCTCCCATAGATTCACCAGTTTGAGGTCTCACAGCATCCTAGATCAAATCTAGAGTGAAGGTAGAGC
>JANHAO010007916.1:0-19728 GCA_026873985.1 Saraca asoca | reverse complement strand
ATTATGGCTTGCTAGAGTCCGCTGATAGCTTAAAGTCCTTACGTGATAAATATGGAGATATTAATCACAAATAAAATTAATTAGAATAATTTTATTAAATGTTTTCAAATTGTTTGAAGGCATTTTGGACTTTTTCCAACATTTCAGGGGCTTACTGGGTCACACGCAAAATGGAGAAATATGAGGAACGCTTGAAATTTGGAAATTGGATTTCCAGGGACCAAATCGCAAAGCGGTGAAAGTTTCCTGGGGTGGAAAAGGGTTTTCCTAAACCCCAGGGGCCCGACTGCAATTTATAGAAATTGCAGGGGCCTAATTGCAATTTTTGGAAAATTGCTAAAATAGGGCCGTTTTGGCCGTTTTGGAATAAAAGGCCGAATGGCCTTCAACCTTAATGCGCGCGCTTCATCTTCCACCTCCGGACTCTTCGTCTTCCCGGCATCTCCTCCGCTAGGGCTTCAGTGAACTGCGTCCCTCCGGCTTCTGGCAGCTGCCAGCTAGCACTGGGTGGCATCCTCCTTCTCCGGCATGTCTCTTGGTGGTGGCCGGGACACTTAGACCAGATATCCGGTGGCACTCCGCTGTGCGTGCCGTCGTCTTCCGCCGTGCACTCGGACCAAAGGTTGGTCTTCTCACTCAAACCTTCTTGTTTTAGCTTTTTCCTAGCCAGATCCGGATAGGATGTTCGGTTGGGAGCTTGAAAATTTTTTTGTATTTTGGACGAAAATGCCCCTCGTCGGCCGAACACCCTAGCACCACCATCTATGGTAATTCTTTCTAGCAATCTATAGTGACATATAATGTTTGTTTTTAGAAATTTGAAGACCATTTTTTGTGTTACTTTGGCATATAAAGCTACTTCTATCCATTTAGTAAAGTAATCAATGGCTATAAGGATGAATTGATGCCCATTTAAGGCTTTTGAATTGATAGGTCCAATCACATCAATTTCCTACATAGAAAATGGCCATGGAGTAACCATGTTATGAAGTGGAAGTGAGGGAGCCTTGATTTGATCAACATGAATATGGCATTGATGACACCTTTTGACATAATTGTTATAGTCCTTTTCCATTGTCAATCAGTAATAGCCACATCTCAAAATTTGGTGTGCCATGTGTGTCCATTTGAATGGCTTCCAAAGTCCTTTTGTGGATTTCTTTTATGATAGTGTTTGCTTCACTATCCGTAAAACATCATAAAAGATTTCAATAATGATTTCTTTTATAGAGAATCTCTCCATTCAAGAAGAATCCTATAGCAAAATGATGAATGGTGTTCTTATTATTCACATTTACTCTAGTTAGGTATTCTCTATATTTAATGAATTGTTTGATGTCTTGAAACGAAGATTGGCCATTAAAATTTTCTTCTACATTCATGCAATGAGATGGCTCATTCTCGATACTCACTTGTAGTGGTTGTAATTAAATATAGCATTCCAATTTGGTTATGACTGTTGTTGTCGCTAAGGCATTTGCAATCTAGTTCTTATCGTGAGTCAAATGAGTAAATGAGATATTTTCAAAATTTTAAATCAAGTGGACAAGAACCTTTTGATAAGGCACTAATTTTGAATCTATGGTTTGCCATTCTCTTTGTACTTGATATATGATCAAAGCTAAATCTCCATACATTTCTAATTTTTTGACTTCAAGCTCCAAGGCTACTTGTAGTCCTTTTACACATGCTTTGTATTCAACCATATTATTGGTATAGTCAAAATTTAGCATGATAGAGATAGGGTATTATTTTCCTTTGGGAGATATAGCAACCACTACTATCCTACTTCCATATATATTAATAGCCCCATCAAAATGCATTTTCCATTACTTTTACTTTTCCTCTTCTTTATTTTTTGCATTCACTTTTCATATCATTTATTGGGTTTTTAGCTAAGTGGTCTACTATGTTGTTCCCTTTGACACTTTTTCTTATCATATATACAACATCGTATTTTGAGAGGATCATTTGTGATCTTGCCACTCGTCCAGATATGTGTGGTTTCTCAAAGATGTATTTTATAGGATCCATTCTCAAAATTATCAATGTAGTGTGGTACAACATGTATTGTCACATACATTTTGCCTTCCATGCAAGAGCATAACATGTCTTTTCAATCACAGAGTATTGCACATTGCACAATTGTTGAACTTTTTACTCAAGTAATAAATTGCCCTTTCTTTCTTGAATCATTATGTTAGCCTAGCATCACACCCACGAACCCGTGTACCACTATAAGGTATAAGATCAAAGGATGTCCTAAAATAGGTGGGATTAACATTAGTGGATTTTACAAGTATGTCTTTATCTTGTCGAAAGCTTGTTGGCATTCACTATTCCATTCACTAGGATTATTCTTTCTTGACAACTTGAAGATTGGTTCACAATTACAAATTAAATTTCAGATGAATCTTGTATTGTAATTTAGCCTACCCTGAAAGCTTCTCATCTCTTTTTCATTTGTCGAAGGTTCCATTTCCTGTATTGCTTTAACCTTGTTAGGATCCACTTCAATTCCCTTTTTACTAACCACAAATCCCAGTAATTTTCTAGAAGATGCACCAAAGGTGCATTTGTTCGGATTAAATCTCATTCTAAACTTTCTAAGGTGTTCAAATGGCTTCTTTAGCACTGTCACATGACTCTCATATTCCTTTGATTTTGCCACCATATCATCAACATAGATTTCTACTTCCTTATGCATAATATCATAAAATAAAGTAACCATGTCTCATTGATATGTTGCCCCAGTGCTTTTTAAATTGAATTGCATCACTTTGTAATAAAAGGTCCCTCACTAAGTGATGAAAGTTATCTTCTCTTTATCCTCTTCATCCATTGGAACTTAATTGTAACCAGAGGAGCCATCCATAAACGAGTACCTATGATTGCCAGCGGTACTATCAACTAACATGTTGATGTGTGTGTAATACCCTAAATATTCAAAAATAATAATAATATCAATTTCTAGCAATAAAATAAGGAAGATAAACATTTTAAAGCATTCAAAATTATAGATTTGAAGTCATAAGAGACTTAGATATAGTGGAAATAGAAAGTATAAAATTTTGAGAACTAATTTCTGTAACACTTTGAAGATATTGAACTAGGGTTATGGATATCAGTTGAATGCAAAATTAGAGCCATTATGAAGATATATAATTTAACCAAATTATATTAAAATTTTATGATCATTAGAGATTGGCAAGTATGTTAAATTTGAATTCAAAATGGAAGAAATAGGAAAGTTACTAAAAAGGAAACATGGTCAACTTGTATTTATTGAGAAATTGTCCAAGTTTTCCCATTCTACCCTCTATTTAGCTAGCTTCCCTTTCTTTTTTTCTTAGACTTTAGCTTAATAAAGTCATGTAGACCCCTTCATCTTTTTCCTCAAGCTTCCAAGCCTCTCTCTATAGCTTCACTCTCTCTCTACAAGTGAGCTTATCAATTTTTCCTATTTTTTTTTCAAATTTTTACTTTTGAATCTTCTCTTCTTCGTCTTTGATCTGATAAAAAAATCATGTTGATTCATTGGGTGGAACTTTACAAATGAATTTTTGCAAATTTATGCTATTATTCACGTCATTATTTAACTCATGAATCAATTTGGTTTTTCTAGCATTTTAAAGCTTGAATCTATTAGATGTAGCTAGTCTCTATTAAATTGAATCCTAATCTAAATATATAATCTTAGTTGAAGAGAGAAATCTTTAGAAAACCTTAGGAGCTAATAGACTCTTTTTTGTGTTTTTGAAGAGTATAGACAGATTTGGTGTGATTAGTTGCACCTTTATATTTCTAGATAGCAAGGTGAATATTTCTTATCATTCTTATGCACTAATATATGTTTCTTGATTGTGATATGCTAAATAAACGAAGATAGTTGAAGAAAATGGATTATGTGATTGTGAGGCATGATTTATGATTAAAGGGTTCGGTCAATGCACTAATTAGTTGATGAATAAAATGAATCGATTTTATGTATGTTTGAGCCAATAAAACATGTTAAAATAAGGTCATATTGTGAGATTTTGCCTTTCAAATAGCTTCCCCTATTTTTCTACTGTTTGCATGCAAAATCTGCTCATGCAAGTCGAATCGTACCATTTTGAACTGAACCCATGATCATGCTTCCAGAAACCTAGTAGTTTTTCTTGACCAATTCGAATCAAATTTTGAACTAAAATTTGACGATTCAAATCGACCTTCCATACCTTGTTTTTTTTTATTGCGATTCTGATCATGTTTGAAATTAGACATCCTGAAAATTTTCAAAATTTGGCGAGAAGACTCACATTTTAACTTCATTTCTTTGAGTCGAATCAAGCTCTTCACAAATAAGTTTTCCAAGTCAAATCATAGTCATGCTTATCTTTTTTAGCAATTCTAACCATGATCCTAATCTCACTGTTAGTAAATTTTATATTTTTTAATTAATGTCTATTTCTCCTAGTTTTATTCTAAATTCCTTAAATTACTTTTATAATGAATCCAAATAACTCAAACATAATAAATAGAGTTTATTAAAATATAAATCACAAGTTGATAACAAGGAATGGAATTATTATGTATGCAAGAGTATCTAATCATTGAATTTATAAACCAAGGTGATTATAAGACAAGAAAGTATGAAGATAATAATGAATGACCATGATTGTTGAAATGCAATTATTATAAGTAGCATTATGGTATAAAGTCTGATAATGTACCTGAAATATTGAATAGTATGTGATGTTGTGATGTTATGATTGTTGTTGGAATTGTAATCATTTACAATAAATGATTATTTAGCATAAAGCTTGTTTATGTATAAGAATGGGCATGATTTATTTTATTTATTGCGAATACCATGATTATATAAAGTGTGATGGCATTTGTTAATTTATAAACATGTGTGTGACACTATGAATGATATTGACATGTGATTATGTGATATTGATGGGGTATGATAGAGAATTATGAATCGGATCTTGGATCTATGCATTCTAAATTGATGAGTGGGATAAGGATGGATTGGAGGGATAAGGCTGGATCAAAGTAATAAAGAGATTCATATTCCCATTATGTAATATTGAATGGCTTGGAATGATTTGAACTATTGCGCAATATTATTATTTGATTAGAATACAAAGTAAGCTCAAATGTTGGTCAGTGGCTTTGAGAGCCTAACTCGGCATCATATTCAAAAGTAATATAATGTAAGTTCCTTTATATATGAGTCTCTAATTGTCAATGATTGCTTATGGAAGATTCTATGAGAATTAGCCAAATAAATGGGAATGAATACTTATGTTTGTACATGCTTTGCTATTTAATGAGTTCATAAGTCTAATAAATTTTATTCACTAAGCCCCAGATTCACTTATTTGTGGAATTTTTTTTAGATTCTCAAGAAACTACAAATCTTATTCCAGAAAAGTAAGATGGATAATAATTCGACTGAAATAACAACTAACACCTACACCGCCATGATATTGAGTCTGTTAAGAAACTATCAGATAAACATCCACTACATGTTATCCTGAATTTATCAGGATGTGAAGTTTTACACGATGTGGAGATTATTCCACTTGAACTGCCAAATGTACTATTAATGATGGCCTTGGGATGGTTTGACCCTTAAAGATCAACCATCAAGTTAAAAACTATTTTGCTATCTTTTAAGAACATGTAAATAAAGAGGGCCACAAGGCTTAGCTGTAGTAACCTTTAGTTTAGTAATATGAGAAGACATAGGTTAAGGTAACTTCTTTTGAATACCTTGTCTTTTTTCAAAAATGCTTTTGGTAGTTTGATAGTCAAATTAGGCCTTAGGATGTAGATTTGGTAGTAGTTATTTGCTGTAACAATTGGAGACTTATATACATTTGAGTAAGATTGGTATGTGGCCTGTTGGGTAGTACCAATGTAAATTAATTAATATTTGTATATATTTTCTCTTGAGTAATCTTGTGTGTTGAGTTTGCCATAATTTAGTTGCCTCTGCTTTATGATAAGATAATTCCAGAAATAACTTAAGGTAATGATAATAGGTAGAGATGGTAAAAGGCTGGTGAATATCTAGTGAAGGAGTGATATGCACACCAGTCATGACTAGGACTTTAGGGCTCTGCCATTTGTTAGTATCAGAGCAATGGTTTAGGATAGACCTGTAAGAATGGGCATGCATGTAAAGTCATTTAGAATTATATAATGGTGGTGATTTCATCAAGTGTTAATAGGAATAATAACAATAACATGTGTGCACCTGGGAAGACGTATTGCCGATACCATTCCTCCTGACTTGGTGAAATATGTGGCGGTGTCAATAGAGTCAAATGAAAACTGTCATGTGTCTTAAGAATTTGAATAATTTTGTGATGTTGATTATGGTGAGAACTAGAAGGCAAAAAGGCCAGGAACATGAGTCTAATAATGAAGGGTCATCCATTTTATGAAATAACCCACCACTGTGAAACTAGTGAAAACCCAGAGGTACCCAATAGGCAGAAAACTTAGTTTAGCAAGTAATGGATCACTTAGTACATACATTGATGCAAAATCAAAATTGAGATCAAACTAAAGAGACTGAACAACATAGGCAAAATGAAAGAGATTAACTTTCTCCTACTAGAAATGAGTAAGAGAATAGATTGAAAATTATTCATGAATTTTTGAAATTGAAACCACCTTGATATGCAGGAACAAATTCTTTTATAGACTCATACCAATTTCTGAATCAAATTGAAAGGTAGGGTAGGATGTTGTAATGTCCAGAACCCTTATTAATAGAATTAGTAGGATATCAATTGGATGATCTTGCACATTATTGGTATGTCAGGGTTGAAGAGGGAGCTGCAAATGCAAAATAGTTAACCTGGGTGATGTTACAAGAAGTTTTTATTGATAGATTCCTTCCTCGTAGTGTCCAACAGGAAAATACCATAAGATTTGAAAATTTAAAGCAAGAGAATATGTCAATAAGTGAATATGATGCTCATTTCACTTGACTCTCTTGGTATGCTATTCATCTGATACCTAATGAAGCCATAAAAGTAGAAAGATTTGTACAAAGGCTATATGATTATTATTTTGATCATGTTAAAATTGACCCAAATACAACATACTAATAAGCCATGAATCAGGCTTTACAAGTGGAGTTGAGGTCTAAAAAATGTCAGTAGAGGGAAATGTCATATATTAGTAAAAAGAGAATGCATATTAAGGGGACTATGACAATTCAGAGTGGGAGATTAATTCCAGATCATGGATTACCACCAAATGGGTAGCAAGGGAATTTTTTTGGATCATCTCGGTCCCAGAATCTAACTACAAGAAGAATCCCAGAGTTAAGGAAATTTTAATATGAATGTGCAATAATGCAAAGTTTGCAATACAAGTCACTATGGACCTTGCAAGAAAGATTTGACTAGATGTTTTCAATGTGGTCAACTAGGCATAGAGCAAAGGAATGTCCTAAGAATATAGGTGCCTTGGGGTATGGTCTAAATTATTAAGCAAGACCTTAGAATCAATTGGTAGCACCATCTGCGGCCTCAGTAAGAGTAGACATTATGTTTAGATGAAATGATGGGCAAGGCAATCATGGATAAAATCCCACTGAAGCCACAACAAGAGTTTATAACCTCACCCAACAAAAAGCCCAAACATTAAATGTTGTTTAGGTACATTGAAAATACATGATCTACAAGCTCGAATATTGTTTGACCCTAAAGCTACTCATTCATTTATTACAAAGAATTTACCACCATGTTTAATGAACTCAATGAATCGATAGAATCACCATTGATAATGGTAACCCTAGTTGATGAGACTTTCTTAGCTGACCATTTACCATAGGGGATAAGCAGGTAACTATAGATCTAGTAGTACTAGATATAGTTGATTATGACATAATTTTAGGTATAGACTGGCTATCGTGTGTGCGTGAACTATTTTAATTAGTTACTTTTCACATGACTGTATCTTCTCCTATAGTGTTTCAAGGAGAATGAATGGTTGAGATAGTTGGGTTGATTTCAAGGATGCAAACTTGGAAATTATTGAATAAGGGGTGCATAGCTTATTTGGCTATAATACAAGACTTGAATCAAAATGTTACAAATCCAAATTGAGTTTTGATAGTACAAAAATTTCTTGACATATTTCCTAATGAGTTACCTAGATTACCACCAGATAGGGAACTTGAGTTTCATATTAATCTTATATCAGGCACAGAACCTATTTCTATTCCTCCTTATCGAATGGCACTAATGGCATTGAAGGAATTGAAAATTCAATTACAAGAGTTACTAGATAGAGGGTTCTTTCACCCAAGTGTTCCACCTTGGAGAGCACCCATACTTTTTGTAAAGAACAAAAATGGATCGTTATGATTGTGTATTAACTATCACCAATTGAATAGAGTGACCATAAAAAATAAATACCCCTTCCCTCATATCGATGACTTGTTTAATCAATTACAAGGAGCAAAATATTTCTAAAAAACTGATTTGAGGTCAAGGTATCATTAATTGAAGATTCATAAAGAAGATATACACAAAACTACCTTTCATACATGATATAGGCATTATAAATTTCTTGTAATGTCATTCATACTAATGGGTGCCTTAGCTGCTTTTATAGACTTGATAAACTGAATGTTTAAACTGTTTCTGGATAAATTTATGATTGTACTTATTGATGATATCATGGTTTACTCTCAGAGTGAAGAAAACCATGATCAACACCTGTGAATAGTATTATAAACACTACAACAGCATGAACTTTATGCAAAGTTCTCCAACTACGAGTTCTAGATGACTAGCATTAAATTTCTTGCATATGTCATGTCACAAGAAGAAGTATAAGTAGATCCTCAGAAAATAGAAGCTATAGAAAATTGGCCTTGACCTTCAATAGTCACTGAAATTTGTTGTTTTCTGGGATTATTTAAATATTATTGAAAGTTTGTCAAAGATTTTTCTCATATTGCTGCATCATTAACTAAGCTTATTCGAAAAGGAGTACAATTTGAATTGATTCCTACCTATGAGAAAAGTTTCCAAAAATTAAAGGAATGCTTGATGATAGCCCTGGTGTTAGCATTACCATCTGGATTAGGTGGTTATGCAATATATTATGATGCTTCACGCATTGGTCTTAGGTGCATATTAATACAAAAATGGAAAAGTAATTGTGTATGCATTGTGACAATTGAAAAAACATGAACAAAACTACCCTGCTCATGATCTGAAAATAGTAGTGGTAATTTTTGCATTGAAAATATGGAGACATTATCTGTATAAAGAAATGTGTGAGATTTATATAGATCATAAAATTTTGAAGTATATCTTTGAATAAAAGGATCTTAGTCTTTAACAAAGAAGGTGGATGGAGCTAGTTAAAGATTATAACTACTCAATTAGATATCAAGGCAAGTGTAGTTGTTGATGATTGAGTCACAAGTTGGTGATTTCTTTCTAAAGAAGAAAAATTACAGTATTTTTACCTAAAGTTTGAAAAGATTGGAATGTAATTGGAAGTTTTGAATCAAACATAGCTCTCGCCCATATGACAGTATAATTAGTAATAGCTAATCATATTAAGGAGACTCAAAAACAAGATACATAATACCAGATTCTTAAATAAAAAGGGAAAAGGAAATTGAACTTAAATATTGCAATTGACAAGACAAGAGTGCTAAAAAAGAAAGGATGATTGTGGGTCCCTTCAAGTATCTGAGAAGATTTATTATATCAAGCTCATAATTCATTATATATGATGCACCCTAGTGTGACTAAAATGTATCATGATTTAAAAGATGTCTTCTGGTGGGAAGGTAAGAAATGTGATGTGTTGGAATATGTAACAAAGTGTCTTATGTGTCAGTAAATGAAAGCTGAACATTAATGGCCAATATGATTGCATGAATCTATTAAGATTCCAAAGTGGAAATGGGAAAGTATTACAATGGATTTCCTAGTTGGATTGTTGAGAAGGGTAATAATTCAATATGGGTCATTATTGATTATTTAACTAAATCACCTTATTTCTTACCTATTAAGATAAATCATTTAGCTACTCAATATGCTCAATTATACCTTGATCGAATAATTCCCTTACATGGTGTGTCATTGACGATTATCTCAGATTGTGGCACTCAATGCACCTCTCACTTTTGGTAGTATTTCAGCAAGCATTAGGTACTCAACTATGGTCTAGTACTACTTTCCATCCACAAACTGATCGTCAATTGGAGAGAACAATCCAGATTCTAGAGGATATGCTTTGAGCATGCATAATGGAATTTGAAGAAATTGAGAAGGTACTTGCCTCTAATTGAATAAACTTATAATAGTCACCAATCAAGTATTCAAATGGCACCATTTAAGGCATTATATAGGAGGAGATATAGATTTCCAGTAGGTTGGTTTGAACCTGGAGAGGCAAAGTTATTAGGGTTGGATCTTTTAGCAGATGTAATTTAAAAGATACAATTGATTTGTGAAAGAATAAAGATAGCTCAAGATAGACAAAAGTCATATATGAATAATAGGAGGAGAGACCTTGAATTCAAAATTGATAATCGAGTGTTTCTCAAGGTATCCCCTATAAAAGGAATTATGTGATTCCACAAAAAGGGAAAGTTAACACCACAATATGTGGGACTATTTAGAATTATCAAATGTGAGGGAGTAGTGGCATATCAATTGGAGTAGTCAGATGAATACAAGGAATTCATCCAGTGTTTCATGTCTCCATGTTGAAAAATTATATTCTAGATAAATCCCATGTCATTAAAGAAGAATCAATTCAACTGGATGCCAAGTTAACTTACAAAGAACAATAACAACTATCTTTGATCAACAAATTCAAAAATTAAGATCAAAAGAAATTCCTATGATCAAATTACTATAGGGGCAACATGATGAACAAGGAGCTACATGGGAATTGGAAGCTGACATGCAAAAGCAATATCCGCAATTATTTGGTCAGAAATGGATATAAGAATCAATACTTGTTTTGGTACATTTATCAATGATATTCAAATTTAAGGATGAATTCTTTTTAAGGGGGAGTATTGTAATACCCTAAATATTTAAAAATAATAATAATATCAATTTCTAGTAATAAAAGAAGGAAGACAAAAATTTCAAAGAATTCAAAATTATAGATTTGAAGTCATGAGAGACTTAGATATAAGGGAAAAAGAAAGCATAAAATTTTGAGAATTAATTTCTATAAAACTTCAAAGATATTGAACTAGGGTTATAGATATTAGTTAAGTATGAAATTAGAGCTGTTACAAAGGTGTTGACGTGTAAATCTGGTTAACTAAGATCCAAAGCCCTAAACTGCAAATTAAGAGTGGAAATCACAAGATAAAGAGAGAGAGAGAGATAGAGAGAGGAAGAATAAGATGACACCAGAAGTTTTTAATATGGTTTGGCCTAACTCAATGCCTGTGTCCATGATTTTTTTATTTCTTTGTATTTTTGGTTGTGCAACAGTCTATCTTGATCATCCTTGTATAATGATTTCATCCACCTTTATAGTAGCTGGGGTGTTACAATTTGAATGTAGTTCAATAACAGAAAAAAATTTTGAATTGATTACATAACAAATAATAATAGATTTCCATTAAAATATGCAACTGAACGGATTTCCTTGGATTGATGGCAGAGAAAGTGTACTTTGAGCTGTGGGTTAGGCTTCATCCTGAATGACCTGAGGTTGCTGCTTTGACCCTTGTTAACCAGTGATCTAAGTTCTTATTTGGCAACCTAATGCCTTGCTTCAACAACCTCAATCCTGGATGAGTTGAGTCCTTATCAGCTAGATTTGTCCATTAAACTTTTACCAGCCCATTTGTATAGCACCAAAAATATCCATAACATCAGCCTCTAGCTCTCAGTGCGATCTACGGATTAGGAGTTATAATTTGCTGGTAAAAGCTAGTGATTGCGATTAGTTATGCCATCATTTAGACTTCTATCCCATCACTCTATCTATGCCAACCCATGCCATCATATTACATTCACCTCACTAAACAAGGTTTTTAATGAACTTCTTCTTTTAGAATTTTCTTGCCAAGTTGAATCTCAAGTTAATGCCAAGCTGAATGCTCAGGTTAATGCCAAGTTGAATGCTTAGTAGGTCACAGACGATAACTCAAAGGTTAACATGAATGTGCCTCCGCTCAAAAACCATGGCTTAATGAATATTAACCAAGTTGAATGCCCAGTAGGTCACAAATTATAACACATATATTGACATGAATGTGCCTCAACTAGCAAACCATGACTTTGTAAATATTAATTAAGTTGAATGCCCAGTAGGTCATAAACGATAACACATAGGTTAACATGAATATACTCAGCTAGCAAACCCTGACTTTGTAAATATTACTCAAGTTGAATGCCCAGTAGGTCGCAAATGACAACACATAAGTTAACATGAATACACCTTAGCTAGCAAATCATGACTTTGTAAATTTTAGTCAAGTTGAATGCCAGTAGGTCACAAATGATAACACATAGGTTAACATGAATATGTCTTAGCTAGCAAACCACAACTTTGCAAATATTAGTCAAGTTGAATGCCCAGTAGATTGCAAGTAATAACATATAGGTTAACATGAATGCACCTCAACTAGCAAATCATGACTTTGTAAATATTAGTTAAGTTGAATGCCTAGTAGATCACAAATGATAACACATAGGTTAACATGAATGCATCTCAGCTAACAAACCATGACTTTGTAAATATTAGTCAAGTTGAATGCCTAGTAGGTCACAAAGGATAACACATAGGTTAACATGAATGTGCCTCAGTTGCAAACTATGACTTTATTTGGGTTAGAACCAAGATGAATGCTCAGTAAGCCATAAATGATGACTCTCAAGTCGACTAGAATGGGCCTTAACTAGTAGACCATGGCTATTTTAATCATGTGAATAGCTCACTTCTTGTATAATCAAGATTAAAAGGGCAAACTTAAATTTATTGAAAGTATGGGTGTAGATGTTCAGCATTCTAAGCTCGTGGAACTTCAATTCCATTCATATTTGTTAAGTAATAAGCTCTATTTCCCAAGTCTTCCTTGATAATATATGGACCCTCCCAGTTAGGACCTAGTGTCCTATTATTGGCCTTGCAAGCTCTAGGAAAAATAAAGGGCAGTATAAGATCACCAATTTTGTAGTTCCAAACTTAGACCTTCCTGTTGTAATATCTTGCAACCCATTATTGATAGGTCACGATCTTGAGGTAAGCTATTTCTCTTATCTCTTCTGTGAGGTTGAGGTTTACAACAAGTAGCTAATTGTTATCCTTTGGATTGAAGGTAGTTCTTCGTTGTGAAGTTACCTCAAGTTCTATTGAGATCATGGCCTTAGATCTATACACCATTGAGAAGGGAGTTTCTCTTGTGGTGTTATGAGCTGTGGTTCTGTAAGCACAAATCACCTTCTATAACTCGTTTACACATGTTCCCTTCTTGGCCTCCAACCTCATCTTCAAGATTTATTTGATGATCTTGTTAAGAGTGAATTGAATCAACGTGCTGAGGTACTTCTCTGATTGGCCTCTCCTCTGGAGCTGGCACTTCTTCTCGTGGCTACTAGAGTACTTTTCTGGGTGTAGCAACCTCAACATGCCTTTGCATGCCTTAAGCTTATGACTGAGCCAGTGTATTAACTACATCGGCTCATTCTCTCACCATGTTCTCAAGTACTTCCTGACGCTGATGTCATGCTTACACTCTTTCAGTCCTAGGAATAATAGCAGTAGGCTGGCGAGGGGCCAATGGGAGCACACCAGTAGTAGCACCTATAGTAGGGATGGCTGAAGTGCCTACTGTAGGAAGAATTAGGCCTCCAACTAATAATACATCCCACTGTTATTCCATAGGACCTTTAAATTGGCCAACTATAATGTCTGAACTCCTGGTGATTCTTCCTCTAGCCATTGCAATAGAATGGAAAGTCAACAAGAATGCAGTTTAGGCCCCTCCTTCTAATGCTAAAATGTTGACGTGTGAATCTAGTCAACTAAATTCCAAAGCCCTAAATTGCAAATTGAGAGTGTAAAATCACAAGATAGAAAGAGAGAAAGAATAAGATGAAGCCAGAAGTTTTTAATGTGGTTCGGTTTGACTCAATGCCTACGTCCACTATTGTTTTATTTCTCTATATTTTTGGCTGAGCAATAGTCAATCTTGATCGTCCTTGTACAATGATTTCATCCCCCTTTATAGTGGATGGAATGTTACAGTTTGAATGTAATTCAATGACAGAAAAGAATCATGAATTGATTATGTAATAGACAATAATGGATTTTCATTAAAATAGACAATTGAACAGATTTCCCTGGATTGATGGCTAGGAAAGCGTACTTCAAACTGTGGGCTAAGCCTCATCCTTAATGACCTGAAGTTGCTACTTTGACCTTTGTTAACCAGTGATCTGAGTTCACATTTGGTGACCTGATGCCTTACTTCAGCAACCTCAATCCTAAATGAACTGGGTCCTTATCAGCTAGACTTGTCCATTGAGCTTTTACTAGCCCATTTGCTTGGCACCAAAAATGCCTATAATAGAAGGTATATAATTTAACTAATTTATATTAAAATTTTGTGATCACTAGAGATTGACAAATATGTTAAATTTGAATTCAAAATGGGAGAAATAGGAAAGTTACTGAAAATGGAAAATGGTCAACTTGTAATTATTGAAGAATTAACCATGTTTTCCCATTCTACCCTTTAATTAGCTGGCTTCCCTTTCCTTTTTCTTGGACTTCAACTTAATGAAGTCATGCAGACTCCTTCATCTTCTTCCTCAAGCTTCCAAGTCTCTCTCTAGCTTCACTCTCTCTTTACAAGTAAGCTCATCAACTTTTTCTATTATTTTCTCAAATTTTTACTATTGAATCTTCTCTTCTTCCTCTTCGATTTGATAACAGAATCATGATGATTCAATGGGTGAAACTTCATAAATGAATTTTTGAAAATTTTTGCTATTGTTCACATCACTATTTAACCCACGACCCAACTTAGTTTTTCTAGCATTTTAGAACTTGAATCTATTACATATAGCTAGTTTTTGTTAAATTGAATCCTAATCTAAATATATAAGCTTATTTGAAGAGAGAAATCTTTAGAAAAGTTTGGAAACTAGTAGACTCCTCTTTATGTTCTTGAAGAGTATAGACAAATTTGGCATGATTAGTTACACCTTTATATTTCTAACTAGCAAGGTGAATATTTCTTACCATTCTTATAAATTAACATATGTTTCCACTAAATAAATGAAGATAGTTGAAGAAAATGGATTATGTGATTATGAGGCATAATTAATGATTAAATGGTTTAATCAATGAACTAATTAGTTGATGAATGAAATGAATGAGTTTTGTATATGTTTGAGCCAATAAAACATGTTGAAATAAGGTCTTATGGTGAGATTTTTCCTTATAAATAGCTTCCTCTATTTTTCTATTATTTGCATGCAAAATTTTCTTGTGCAAGTCAAATCACACCATTTTGAACTAAACTCACGATCATGCTCGTGTGAGTTGATCTTCCTTACCTTGTTTTTTGATTTTGATTGTTTTTGAAATTAGACTTTCTGAAATTTTTCAAAATTTGGCGAGCAAACTCACATTTTTAACTACATTTCCACAAGTTAAATCAAGCTCTTCACAAATAAGTTTTTTAAGTTAAATTGCGATCATGCTCATATTTTTCAATGATTCTAATCGTGATCCTAATTGCATTTTTAGAAAATTTTATATTTTTTAATTAATGTCAACTTCTCCTAATTTTATTCTAAATTCCTTAAATTACTCTTATAATGAATCCAAATAACTTAAACATAATAAATAGAGTTTATAGAAATATAAATCACAAGCTGATAACAAGGAATGAAATTATTATGTATGCAAGAGTATCTAATCAATGAATTTATAAACCAAAGTGATTATAAGACAAGAAAGTATGAAGATAATAATGAATCATCATGATTGTGGAAATGTAATTACTATAAGTAGCATTATGGTGTAAAGTCTGATAATGTATCTGAAATATTGAGTAGTATGTGATGCTGTGATGTTATAAATATTGTTAGAACTATAATCATTTATAATAAATGATTATTTGGCATAAAGCTTGTTTATGTATAAGGATGGGAATGATTTATTATATTTATTGTGAATACTATGGTTATATAAAGTGTGATGGCATTTGTGAATTTATGAATGGTGTGTGTGACACCTTGAATGATACTGACATGTGATCATGTGATATTGATGGGGTGTGTTGGAGAATTATTAATTAGATCCTAGATCTATGCATTCTAAATTGGTGAGTAGGATAAGGATGGATTGGAGGGATAAGGCTGGGTTTGTGTAGGATAAGGCTGGATCAAAGTAATAATGAGATTTATATTCCTGTTATGTAATGTTGAATGGCTTGGAATTATATGAATTGTTGCAAAATATTATTATTTGATTAGAATACAAAGTGAGCTCAAATGTTGGCCGGTGGCTTTAAGAGCCTAACTTGGCACCATGTTTAAAAGTAATATAATGTAAGTTTCTTTATACACGAATCTCTAATTGTCAATGATTGCTTATTGAAGATTCTATGAGAATTAGCTAAATAGATGGGTATGAATACTTATGTTTGTACATGCTTTACTATTTAATGAGTTCATAAGTCTAGTGCGTTTTATTTACTGAGCCCTAGACTCACTCTTTTATGGAATTTTTTTTGGATTCTTGAGATATTGCAAATCCCATTCTAGAAAAGTAAGATGGATAATAATCTGATGGAAATAACAACCAAAACCTACACCACCATGATTTCAAGTCCATTAGGAAGCTATCAAATAAACATCCACTGCATTGTCATCCTAAATCTGTCAGGATGTGAAGTTTTACACAATGTGGAGATTATTCCATGTGAATCACCAAATGTACTATTAATGATGGTCCTAGAATGGTTTGACCCTTAAAAGTCAACCATCAAATTAAAAACTATTTTGCTATCTTTTGAGAACATGTAAATAAAAAAGGCCATAGGGCTTAGTCACAGTAATATATGTTTTGATAATATGATAAGGCAAGGTTAAGGTAACTTCTTTTGAATGCTTTATCTTTTTGAAAAGTGCTTTTGGTAGTTTGATAGTGGAATCAAGCCTTAGGATGTAGATTAGGCAGTATTTATTTGTTGTAACTATTGGAGACTTATATATATTTGAACAAGACTGGTATATGGCCTATTGGGCAGTACCAGTGTAAATTGATTAATATTTGTATATGCTTTCTCATGAGTAACTTTGTGTGTTGAGTTTGCCACAATTTAGTTGCCTTTATTTTATGATGAGATAATTTCAGAAATAACTTAAGATAATGATAATAGGTAGAGATGGTAAAAGGTTGGTGTATATCTAGTGAAGGAATGATATTCATGCCAGTCATGACCAGGACTTTAGGGTCATGATAGTGTGGGAAAGCAAAATAACCTTTTGGACTTGCTTTGTTCGAATCTCTACAATCAACACACATCCTAACTTTTCCATCCTTTTTAGGTACTAGAACAACATTGTCTACCCATTCAGGATACTTAGCAACTTCTAACAATCCTACTTCTAATTGTTTTGTCAAATCTTCTTTTACTTTTACTGAAGTCCCCCTTCCCATTCACCTAAGCTTTTATTTAACTAGTTTGTGATTTTGATACAAGCATATTTTATGAGCAACTATTTCTAGATCCAAACCTAGCTTATCTTTATAGGACCATGCAAATACATCTGGGAATTCCTTAAACAAAGTGATCACTTTTTCCTTTTCTAGTTTGTCAATGAATTTTAGTTGCTTTTTATCTTCCTCAATTCCTAGATTGATTGTTTTTATCACATCATCATGAAGTTATATTACTTTCTTGATTAATTTAGTAATCTTCTCAAATTTTTTAATTAACTCTTGGTCTTTATTAGGTTCAAGATCTTTTGTGTCTAATGTCATATGGGAGTTAATTACCAAGTCTTGACTTATTATTTTTTGAGAATATGAATTGCAATTAATAATTTTCTTGGAATCAAGTAGGGAAAGTTTCATAATTTCTTCAATGGAAGAATAATATTGACAAAAAGAGAAGAAAAAGAAAAAAAAGAATGAAATATGATAGAAACTCTCATGCATGATTTATTTTATTAAACATTAAATAAAGCAAGATTCATTAATAAAATGTAAAGAAAATTGAAATAGTTTTGGACATCAACTATAAAATTTAGCATATCAAAAAATTACTCAATAAAAAGACTTCAGGAAGTTGTTTTGCATTCCAATTGTCTACCAATTCTCCATTGCTATCTAGCGAAATCTTTTTGTATTTCTGATATTGCTTTCTAAAAGAGTTCATGACGAGAATTTGTGTGTCCTCTTTTGTCATAATTACTTTAGAAGGTGTAGGGTAAGTATCTCAAATGTGAAGGATCTTATCATCCTGAGGTTTAGGGGGTCATTTTGGATGCTTGTGCCAATAATTCTTTTATAGCAATTTTGTACCCTAGACCTTGACGTTTAGGATTTCTTGGAAGAGTGATGAGATTGCCTATTCCTTAAAGTTGGATTCCTAAGCCTTTACCTTGTTGAAATCCATTCTTGGTCATCATATGAGCTACAACATCATTTATATCTTTCCTTTTTTTTTCCTTCTGGCTGATTGTTTATGATTTCCAAAGTCTGAGATGAGCTTTCCAATGCTTTTTCAACATTTTCTACATTAGGAAATGTATTAGGAGTGGTGATTATTATTTCTTCCTCTCCTTTGATCATAATCAATTAGCCTTCTTCTATGTATTTTAGACTTGGTGCAAAGTAGATGGGACCTCTCTAGCTAAATGAACCTAAGGCCTCCCCATAAGCATGGTATATTCCAGTTCAATGGCCAACACTTCAAATGGTACCATAAAATGACTGGGACCAATAATTAAGGGTAAGGAAATGTTCTTCATAATTTCCCTTCTAGTTCCATTGAAAGCTCTCATGATCATGTCATATAGAAGTATATTAGAGAAGATCCATTATCTATTAGTACTCTTGCTACCATATGACCATGGCATTTCAAATTTATATGTAGCACCTTTACCTCTTGATGTAAATCAGCCTCACTTTATCCTCCGAGAATGTAATTGTATTTGTTCCTTTTATAAAGTTAATCACATTCTTAAACATTTTTAGTGGGATATCTAGTTGGACATAAGCTTGTTCTAAACCTTTTGAAGAGCTTGTCTATATGTTAGAGAACTCAAAATTAATGACAAAAGTGAGATCATGACAGGTGTTTTCCTTAGTTGATTAACCACATCATATTCACTTTGTCTTATAATTTTCAAGAATTCTTCTTCTTTTTTTGTGATTGTCCCATTTTCTTCTTTTTCATATTCTTTTGTTCTAACCTGGCTTGTTTTCTCTATTCTTTATGCTTTTCTAGGACTATAACACCTCCTACTTTGAGTAAAACCACCTGTCTCAACAATGTTGGTGACTGTAATCATTTTTAGGTTAACTACGAGAACTTTTTTAGAAGCATGTGTATCACTTTGTATCACAGTTTTTCCTTTGTAAGACCTATTAGTTAGATAGGTGCTCTAGAGTCAATTGGATTGAGCTCTATTGTATTTACAACTGTACATTCTGTTGATTTGTTAATAAAAGGTTGTATATTCATCTTAC
>JANHAO010007915.1:0-19723 GCA_026873985.1 Saraca asoca | reverse complement strand
TAGATCTGATCTAGGTTGTTTTGAGACCTCACACCAATGGATCTATGGGAGTTTTGCTCAGCCAAGAGGAGAAAATTTTTGAAAACTTTTTGCCTCTTTCCCCCTCATCTTGGCCAAGCAAAACTATCACAAGGTCCCTGTGATCCCATTGTATAACGGGGATTCTGATCCTTATAATCATTTAGACGCATTTAATGTTCAGATAGATTTGCAGACAGTTGACCCCTGATCAAATGTTAGGTATTTTTGGTCACATTGGGAAGTGTACCTTGAACGTGGTTCAAAAGCCTCCCGACTCGTTCAATTGGTAATTGGGAAGATTGACAATAGAAATTCATTAGCCAGTATCGAGCATTGAAGAGATGACTTGTTCCCCCTTGCCATCTGGCTATGATTTTTCAATGCAAGCATGAGTTACTAAAGGACTACATTGCTAGATTCAGGCTTGAAGCTAATTTGGTGGAGAATCCATATGAAGAAACCATACTGGCCACCATCTCCGCGAGACTCCGCAAAAATGGAAAATTGTACAAGAGTCTGTACAAGTCCCCGATCAAGGACCTTACAGAGTTCTACGAGCGAGCTACCAAGCAGATTAAGTGGAAAGAGATCTTTAAATTGGAAAGGTCTAATAAGAAGGATGAAAAAGTCAACTCCTCTCACAGTAAGAAGAGAAGCGACATGGAACAAGGCAATCATTTCGCTAAGCTGACAGCAAAGAAGTCTAAAAGGCCCAAGGGTGAGCAACCTCAACATTCAGACTGTCACGAGCAGTATAGTATCCTATATGATTCCTAAGATAGGATCTTCATGACAGAGAGGAATAGGGAAGACTTTGGGGTGCCCCCGCCCTCTGGGATCCCTTATAGATGGAGAAACCATGAAGAATTCTATACCTACCACAATGAGGTCGGTCATGGTACCTCAAATTGTTAGGTTCTTAGGGAGGCAAATGAGGACTTGATCAGAAAGGGACGTCTAAAGGAGTACGTGGTGCAACCCACAAGGCAGCAACCTCATCCTTCTCAATGTAATACCGACCAAGGACCGGGGGGCTCAGTCCAAATCATACATTGAAAATGTCCTCCCAATTTCAAAATAAATGTAAATATTATCCTTTCGCTTTGTCAAAAGTTGAGTAATGATTGGCTTAATATCATTATCTCTCTTTGCCCTGTCTTTGTTGCTCCTAAGTATTTGCAGTATCCGCAGCTTGCATGTGGTCAACTCCCCCAAAGTTTCTTGGCTGACCTTATGCCAACTGCAGCCCCTGGTCTGGATGAGGCTCCCTAGAGCTCATTCCGGAGAAGAATTGACAAACACTTAACCAACGTAGCTGCGTGCTCGCTGAGATGTGGAGACGCTTAAAATAAACTCACTTAACTAGCGTAGTTGTGTGCTCGCTGAGGCGTGAAGGCGCTCAAAATAAACTCACTTAACTAGTGTAGTTGCATGCTCGCTAAGGTGTGGAGACGCTCAAAATAAACTCACTTAACCAGCATAGTTGCATGCTCGCTGAGACGTGGAGACACTCAAAATAAACTCACTTAACCAGTTAAGCTGCGGGCTCCCTAAGGTGTGGAGACACTCAAAATAAATTTGTTTTGCCAGCACAGCTGCGTGCTCGCTGAGGTGCGGAGGCACTCTTAAACACTTAATGCTAGCGAAGCTTTGTGCTCGTTAAAGCATAAAGAATTGACAAATTGGTTATTTACCTAAGACAACGACATCGATTCATTTCACAGCTAGCATGCGACCAATTGTTCATAACTCTCACACAGTTTTCCAAACATGAATAGATTACTCAGATCGTTTAAACAATGCATACATAAGAAGTGGCATGTAGAAATTGCAAAAAGAGATTTTATTCACTAAAAGACCTTAACGAGGTAAAGTTACATCAGAAAGCTCTGAATACAAGCCAAATGAAATACAAAGGGACAAACCCTTTCCAACTAAAGCCTCCAAACTATTCTGTGTCCTAAAAAATACTCTTACTAGAGCTTTCTCAAATAGCGAACTTCTCTTCAACGACCCTCGCCAATGGGGAAGGAATGAGCATTACCACTCCTTATTTCTTCAGCTTCCAGCTCCTCATCTGATTCGTGAAGGAATCTAATCAAGAAGCACCGAGAGCTTGGCCTACCGAATAATTGCCTTACGGCGGAGCCGAGAGGACACAGTCTGAGATCCATATGAGATCTCTCCACGTTATCAGAGAAAACAAGTCATCCAAGTTATCTACGTAGCAGACCATACATACCTCTATGGAAGGCTAGAACGTGGAAAATGGTGGTGATTTGTCAGGAAACTCCATAGTTTGCTCAGTGCAACGACAGAAGGGATTGCCTTTCCCTTATATAGAGCCAGGGCCGGCTCCATCGAAGGATCCAGATCTTTTCCCCCAACCGTCATCATTTATGGCCTCGGAAAAGGCTAAGTTTGACTCAGTAATAACTGCCAGACACGTGCCATAAGAAACAAGGCCTAGAGTAGAAGAAATGATAGTCTTGGAAGAAGACTTCGACTGACCAGAAATTGAAGAGTTTCAACTCCTAGCCCATAAAGTGAGCTGAGAGTTAGGGGGCTTATGTTATATGTGAAAATTGAATCGTCCTGGATGGATGCGCGAGAAGCCCAAGAGCGACAAAAGGATCGATTGGAAGAACTATCCAGATCACTACGCCCTCAAACTGTATCGCAAGTGCGACCCCTCAGCTCAAACTCATGCCTGAGTAGAATGAGTTCGACATATCCTTCCTGATGACGTGCACGACCCCAGATTGTGTGATTCGATCAGTGAAGTGCAAGTAGCGACGTGAAGCTCACCAAACAAAAGACCAAGTCGTACCCTGCCCTAACGGACAAATGAGGCCCACCTACAGAAGACAATCTGCAGTAGCTAAAAAATGAGATTTAGTCTGTATATTCTGTCTTGTACATTAAATGTTGATGTAACATATTTACTGCACATGTAATTACTATTCTAGCCTCCTTTCCTCTATAAATATGAGGAGGGAGCCTCCTGTGAAAAGGAGAGAAATCTATGCCTAAACTCTACTAAAACAGAGACTGAATACTGTAACTTTGTAGAAATACCATCACAATAACATGCTATCGTGGATGTAGGGTCTGACGATACATGGATTTGGCCAAACCAAGTTAAATCCTGTGTCTCTTTTCTGTTCTTTCTTTTATATTTGTGCATTTTTGTTGAATTACCGTATTCGAACTAGCCAAAGGTTAGAGATCCTGAAAGATCCTCCCCCGTTGGCCGAAGTTTGGACTATTACCAAAATCTGACGTCAACAGTATCAGAGTTTATTTTTCTTTTATGTTACAATACTCAAATATGTGCAACTTTGTTTGACAATTTTATGTATTTGATCTATTGAAGAATCTATAATTTTGTGATAAGATATATTTTGGGTTTTGTACAAACATTTTTTTGATTAATTTTTATATATTATGTATGAATGATTATAAGAACTTATATATATTTTGTTATGATTAAAACAAAACCATGAAATCATTTTTTCAAGCTTTTCCCTAAAAAAGGATTTTTCTAAATTGAACACAATTTGTGTTATTTTCCCCAAATTGATTTGTGGTTTTGTTTTAAATCTTTATGCTTAAACAAAAATCCTAATTCAATTTAAGCAAAACAAATCAAAGAATGGTATTTTGAATAAAATTTTCCAAACCAACCATGGCCATTTTGGGTTGATAGGTGTTTAAGTGTTAGATTGATTGATTAGATCAATAAAATCTTTATATCAATTTCATAAAATCTAAACTGAAATAATATCAATTAGTGAAAAAATTGGACAAAAACAAACTCTAGTTTGGTTTGGTGTTCAAGTTCAAAATTGAAACATAATTTATCTTGTTTTGTGCAATTGATTGAGGGGTTAAGTTTAATGAATTTAGAGTAATAAACCCACATGAAAATTTGACATAATATGGCTGAATTGGCTGAAAAGGGCAAAACAGGTTGAGATTGGTATACTAGACTCGAAACTGCTCCAATTTAAGTGAAAAAGATGAATTTGGAGCTCACAATGTGTAGTTCCATGCCCATCTCAGGTGCATGTATGCCACGCACCACTGTGGATAAGCTCTATTTGTGGTGGTACTTGCACCGTTAAGCTATACTCTTTGAGCTTTATTTTTAGAGACTTTTCTATTTTTTTGAAGTAAAATTATTTATTTATTTTTCCTAATTTATTTAAGTCATTTTTTTATATTATTTGGACTTGAAAATTTTAGAATATGATTCACACATATTGAACTACCGTCAGTAATTTTTCTAGAATTTTTAGGTAGTGTTTGATTATATGCATGAAATTGGAATTATATAGAAACTATGTTACTCATGTTATAACATGAAATTTTATACAATTGTACACTCACCTATTGTGGGATCAATTACATAAAGTTTTGTTGAAATAAAAAAACTAAAACTGTATCTAAGAGAATGCTATATTAGTAATATATATACCCTATCGATGTAATATTATTAACATAGTTTACTGATGATAATGTAAGTGTTAGAATTATTTGTTATGTTCTTAAAATTTTAAATATTCTATCGATGTTAGATTTTATAAATGTAACATTCAATCATTGTATTATATTATGAAACCTTAAATGCTTTATCGGTGTTCGTTCATAGTAATTATTTAGAATTGCATAGTTATTGAGGAAATATTACAACATGACCATGTTGAATATGTATTTTGAAAATTTGTGATGAATTTCATAAATTGTTATTTTCTCAATCTTTCATTACTTATGCAATTAATTATTGTGAAAATTGTAAATGGGACCAATTATAAGGATTAGATTGAGTTGTAGATACATGAGCTAAGTTGTTGATATCATATTTGACAATTTCTAGATTTTGGCATGGAGAGAAGAAGAGCCGAAGATAGATGATGACTTTACTGCTACACAAGGGTTCTTCCTAAAAAGTAGACACACTTTAATAGAGTGTACTTAATAGTATGGCGTATACTAAGAATATGACTATCATGAAAAGCATCACTGACTCTTTAAATGCCAAAGCATTTATGAATTCTAAAGTTGAAAAGTCATGAAGTCTGAAAAGCCGAGAAAGGACATTACCTCTCATTGTTGCAAAAAAACTATTTACAATAGTGTTAGTAGAATTCATGAGCACATCTTGAAACTTGTATACTACTATAATCGCTTGAAGGGCATAAAAGTGGACTTGGCAAATAGTAATTTGATTTAGCAAGTTTTGGAGCCTCTTTCAGTTCAAAATTGATGTTTTAAAAGCATCATATCACTCCTAGGAGGGTGAGTGGATTATCAATGAAATGATATCTATTATTAGTCAAATGGAAGATGGCATGTAGAAATGAAAGGTCATTGTGCTCATTTTTTGTTTCATATAGATCAAGTGTTGAGCATAAAAATAAGTTGCACCTAAATAATAACAAAGGGCCTTAATGTTGGAAAGCAAGAAAGTTGATTTAAGTGCACAACAAAATAAATTAAGATGCTTCCATTAGCTCCAGTGAGACATTCTGTTAAACACTTGATGGTTAGAAGCATATGCAATTATTTACATTACAAATTCATTATAAGTGTTAAGAAATAAGAAGAAACCAAGTGATAGAAAGTCAATAGTCAAATTGGAAATGGTGGAAAAGCGCAAGATAAACATGTAGGAGTAATTGCCTTAAGTTTATTTCTAGTCATATTTTAAAATTAAGTGACAATATTTATACACCTTCCATGAGGAGGAATAGTTTTCAATTGTTGTTGTTTTAGACTTTAAAACTAGTTGTTGTTTGGAAATTAAGGAATTAGTTTGTTCTCAAATACTATGTTGAATGCAAAAGATGTCAGAATTAATGTGATATCCTTAATGCTGTAACATAGGTGGCTAGGTGATATTTTCATAAGAATGATGGGATGATTGGTAAAAGAAGAAATTCTTCATGATCTAGATATATCTGTTTTGGTACATGTATTGGTTGCATCAAGGGTGATACTCTTTGCTAGAGCTAGAAAAAAGAAAAGGACCCCAAGGTTAGATGTGCAAAAGTTGATTCACAATTATGCAAATGGATTGATTATACCGAGCACTATGGGTGATATTGATATTTAATCTTCATTGATGATTGTTCAAGTTTTAGTTAAATGAAAATTCCCATTAATAAGTCTGAATCCTTAAATTTTTTGAAGGTGCTTAAAGTTGATATTTAACTCAAAATGATAAGAAAATCAAGTGTGTCAATTTTGATAAAGGTGGTGAGTGCTAAGGAGATACGATAAAATTGATAAAAATTCTTATTCTTTTATAAGATATATCCAAGATTGTGAATTTTAAGGCTAACAACCTTATACCTATAACACTCAAATAGAATTGGATTGCAGGAAGGTGGAATTACACACTTATGGACATGATCGGATACATGTTAATGCATTCAACTTGAACAAACTTTTTATATGGCAATGTTTTAAAGACCGATGAATTAAGTTCTTAGCAAGTTAGTACCTAAAACCCTATATGAATTGCTGTATGGGAAAAAACTAATCTTAAGCATTTCCATGTTTAGGGGTGCAAGGGTGAATGAAGCCATATGATCCATTTATCAAGTAAATTGATCTAAAGGCAATTGATGGTCACTTTATTAAATATTGTAATGGATACAAAGGTAGTCAATTTTATTGTCTAACCTAAACCACTAGAGTAATTGAAACATATTGTTTTGTCAAATAATGGGAGTAAAAGAGACTATGTAACATCTCTCATAAAGAGATATAAATTGTTATTCCATTATCACTATCACTGGCTGAAACAAACCAAATTAATCTAGAAGATGGTACAATACAACAAATGGTAAAATCAATAGTGGAAGTTGGAGGACATAATGCTTTGCTAGTAATAGAAATGAACCAAGTTATGTAAATAAAGTACTCTTGAGGAAATCCTAGAGCGGTTCACAGACCAGAAATCACTAATGACTTTGTGATATAATTATGGGGGCACAAATTAATGTTAATGATGGTAATTATTTTACCAAATTTTCAAGAAGTTATTTCAAGTCTTAACTCTTTAGAATGGATGAAGGTTGTGAATAATGGATTGTTTTGATGCTCTATAACAATGTGTGTGAGATCTCATAGAGTTAACTGCTGGTTGCAAGCTTGTCGGATGCAAATGGGTATTTAAGACCAAAGAGGATACCCAAGGAGTGATCGAAAGGTATAAAGCTATATTGGTGGTAAAGGACCACACTCAAAAAGAAAGCTTTGGTTATAGAAAATTTTGTATTTGTTTTAAATTCAAGACTAGTTTCGAGTCATTGTGGTGTTGACTCATTTCAACCTAGGGCTTCACCAAATTGATGTTAAAATGGCATTCTTGAATAGTAATTAGCTAGAAACTATTTGTGTAAACTAACCATATGGTTTCTAAGAGAAGAATATGGAACACTTAGTATGTAAATTGAAAAGATTCATATATATGATTTGAATAAAGAGTCTAAACAATAGTATCTCCAGATTTTTAAGATTGTTGTTTCTCTTGGGTTTAGGGAGAATGATATAGATTTTTGTATTTATTTTAAGTTAGATATAGGTAGATTTATAATTCTAGTCTTATGTTAATGATATTCTCTTTGAAAAAAATGTTATGAGTCATGTGATTGAGATAAAACATGTACCGTCTATATATTTTAGATATGAAGGATCTTAGTGATGTCTTTTTCATGCTAGACAGATAGATCCATCGTGATTGATTTTGGGGTCTTCTTGGCTTGTCTTAAAGATTATACATTAAAAAGGTGCCCAAAAGGTTCAATATGCTTTATGTGCTTTCAAAGTATTATACCTTTCTAGAAGGTGAGATTTCTTTCTAAAGTCCATTGTCCTTAAAATAATGTAAAGATCAAATACACAAAGTAGGTCACATATGCTTTTGTTGTTGGTAGCCTGATATATGCTCAAGTGTGTACACATTTTGATATTGCTTATGCGATTGGTGTATTTGGGAGAAATTTGAGTGATCCTAATCAGAAATATTGGACAACTACAAAAAAAAGGGCTATGGAATACCTGCAAAGTACAAAGAATTTTGTACTGAGCTATTGCAAATCTGGTAATCTGATTGTTACATGTTACTTTTACTTTGATTTTGTGAGTTATTCAAATGATAGGAAGTTGATATCTGGATATATTTTTATGATGACAGGAGAAGTTGTACCGTGAAAACTATCAAGAAGTCAATCGCATCAACCTCTATTATGGAGGTAGAGTGTGTTGCATGATGTAAAGCCACTTGTGAGGCTATTTGGTTAATAAATATGATATTTAAATTCAAGGTTGTAGAGAGCATTTCTAGAACTTTAACCATATGTTGTGATAATACTACTGTAGTAAACTTTTCTAAAAAATAATAAAAGTATTGCACGTACAAAGTATTTTGATTTTAAGTATCAATTTGTTAGAGAGAAAATATATAAGCATTATACATGTTGTCATGGATCATATGCTTGCGGATCCACTAGTTAAAGGCTTAGGTGTAAAATTATTCGTGAACAAATGACTAACATAAGTTTGGCTAAGCTTTTCAATGTTCATGGCAGTGGGGGTTTCATGTTTCTTATTGAAATGATTAACTATTGTCGTTATTATCTTGAAATTAGTAAAATGTTAATGATGTTGCCATATATTTCAAAAATATGCATAGGGGGTTGTAAATAAATCGAACTAATTCGTAAACCACTTATGATTCGACTAAAAAATTAGATTAATGAGTTGAGTTCATGAATTAAATGAGTTGACTATGAACTTGAAAGATTAGCTTGTTTGCCAAATGTACTAAACTTGATTTATGATTAGTTCGACTTGTTTAATTCATGAATCAACTCAGTAAATTAATTATATTTATAAATATTTCTTAATAATATGTATATAATAAATTATGATATTATATATAATATTATATATCATGTACTATATTTAAATGAATTTAAATATCATTTTTATATGATTTTAGACTAATTGAATTGAATGAGTCGAGCTAATGAATCAATAATATAAACTGACATAACTCATTTTGATTTAGATTTGCATACTTGAGATTTTGGATCATTTAATTAGATCAAATGAGCTATCACGCCAAGTTGAATGATTTAGGAACTTAATTCGAGTTGAATTCGAACAAAAAATTTTGGTTCATTTGAATATGAGTCGAGTTTTGAGCCGAGCAAAATTCATTTGAGTCAATTCAAGTTGGTTCACACCTTGACTCACCTTAACTCATGGCCACCCCTATATGTATATATGATTTTGTTGATTGTGCAAATTGTTGTACGGCATATTGATAGAGACATTTAGACCCTGTCTCATTATTATATTAAGGTGTGTTGATTCTTAGTTTAACATCTTGTGCGGATACATAGACCATTTTGTAAAGATGTATATAAAATCATATTTTGATATGTATGTCTTGTTACTCATACATTCCACATTGTGTTTTAGTCATTGGAATATAATTATTCAAAACGTGTATTATATTATGTTGTGTATTATATGTATGTCTTGTTACTCATACATTCCACATTTTGGTATGATGATTTGCATTACTAGATACTTATGTTGGATCTAAAGTTGTAATGCTGTCATAATTGTTGCTGACATTCATTATTGTGGCGACAAATTGCAATCCAATTCATTGTTTATTAAATTATGTTATTTAAGTGGAAGATTGTTAGAATTTTCGATATTGGACTACCATAGTTTAATTTTTATATTATGATTGGATTATTAAAATTCCATAATAATATTGTAAAATAGGTTAATTAAAATGTGATCATGTTACTCGGTCTAAGTTAACACCTATATCAATAGTAGACTTTAGTGGTGTGAGTTTCACGATGATGGATTAATTGACCTAGTAAAATTGCAGTAAGGTAGGTCCCTTCTTACATTATAGACAGAGTTGTAACTATCAAATTGAGAATAGTGATAGTTTACTCTCCCTTTCTCTATTAGGGCATATAAGGAGTGCATCTGATCTGAAAGATTTGTATTCATAATTTTGCAGTTAATATTAGGTACACATATCTTTATTAATTATTTATATTGTATAAATTTAGATGTTTTGTTACATGAATAAAAAATTTGGTTATTGGCTTCTATTTCTCCCAATTTCAACAAGGGGTTGTGTAGGGGCCAATCTAATAATTTTATTTTATGGATAACAATCTAATAATAAAAATTATATGTAAAATAATTTTTTTTCAAAATTTGAAGGAGCAACCCCTGAGAGTATGAACCTCTCTTTATGAAAACGAATTGAATTAATCTTTCAATCATCAGTAATCCAATAAATATGGCCCAAATAACACTAACAGTCTAAGATGACGGTCAAATCCAATAATAATGTTATGACATATTTGAGCTGATAACAAACATAAAGTTTTTATATTTAGTAATCCAACTTAACTTACAATAAATAAAGGAGAGGATTAAAATCCAACTTCAAACTTTGTACTTCGCATGCTTCCTCTGTTGCTCAATTATCACCTGCAAATTTCGTTGAATCTGAACCAGCAAAAACAAATTTCCCTGACATTTTAAGGAAAATCAACACAAGGCAAGAAACTAAATAGTAGAAAATAAAAAAGGAACCAAAAGTTCATAACATCAATAACAATTTTAGTTTTGCTAGTTTTACATTGTGGCTTGAAGCTCAGCGACCCCATCAGTTCTATGTCCTCCTACAAATCCTTCTGCAATACAATACAAAGAGCACATTACATCACCATTTTCCTATGGAAGTAGATAGTTTTATACATTTAAGTTGATCATGTGATCTAATGAGCAAAACTATATATTAATATCTTAGTAATGATCATTAGTACTATGTATTACAATCAAGCACACTGAACAGAAATATTCCCTGCAAAGCTTTCTGCATGTGAACTGTTGTTCAGTGTCTCTCCAGTGCAATCATAGTAATAAATAAACCATGAAGAAATGTACACATGAGAACTGTATGTTTGAGAGAGATTAAGACTTTTAATGTGAGAAATGTGCAGCAAATCTGAATCCATCTTCTCCACATCAACTAATCATCAACAAATAAGCAGATTAGTAACTTGTCAATTATAAGCTAATTGCTATGTGTTATACAGGATAAGTTACTTTGAGGACCACCATGGCTGTTCACAATCACGACAAATTGCTCGTAAAGATCTTCATTCCATCCCATTCTTTTCTTAGCTGTTGAAGATTCCCTGTGAACAGAAGTTCAATAGTTTTTGTCATAATAAAGCAGATGCGGCATTTTCTGTTTGTTTGAAAAGAAAAGGAATAGGAAGCATTATGAAAATGCAATCGGAAATTGCTATAAGGAACCTGATTTTTGTGTGAAGAAATGGTAGCAGCTTCAACCATAATTTTGTTTTGTTGTGGAAAATTCTGGTAAACTGGCATATTTTGATTTTGACATGGAAATTTACTGTGATTTTCAGGATAGGATAAACTTTCTTCACTGCTAGACAAGAAAGGATCAACAACTGACTGCAATGAATCATCTTGTTCAGTTATAGCAGTGAAGTTATCCCAAGAAGATTGACTCAAGAATTATTTGAGAATCATAGGCCTTTGGAAACTCAAAACTGTCAATATGAAGCTCAAGCTGGAAGTTCATGTGACTTTTTGTTGAACAATCCGGCGTTTGTGAATGAATCACATTCATAGTTAGAAAACTGGGCTGTTCTTCTGCTCCTGAAACGCTGGCTAAAGAAACCCTTGTTAGATTTCTGTTGAGTATTACTCTTATTTTAGAGAAAAAAAAGATATTATTAAAAAAAAAAAAAGAATACATGTTTAGAGTACAAGCAATCTATAAAGAAAAAAATAATATACTAGTCGGAATTATATAGATATTGAATTAGGGCAAAGCCCACACTGGTGATTTTTATCACGTAACAAGTTTCAGGATGAAGATGTTGTTTCACTTGGTTCATTTATTATAAAATTGCACAATATTAAGATAATGAATATATAAGAAAATGAAAAAAAAAAAAAAAGGGTCAAAGAATGACAACATAATACAAGATAGAGCATGATGACATAAAAATGTCGACATTATTTACTATTTATGATTAGTGTTTTTGGCTAGAGTTTAATTATGTGGGTGTGAGAAGACATTCTCTCTTACTTTTAGACCAACTTTTTTTGTAAAAAAAATTTTGTACGAGAGATTTTTGGGACCTGTATGATTTTTTTAACTTTTGAAATTATATATATATATATATATATATCTCTCTCTCTCTCTCTCTCTCTAAAATGATAAGAAAAAGTTCTGATTCAAAGAATAAAGTAGCATCTCTTATGAGTGCAGCACATAAGCAGAAAGAATGGCACCAAAAAGATCATGACAAGACATACCGAAGAGAATGGCATAAGTTTTTCATAAAATGAAGAACAAAAATACATATATTTCGATCAGTTGACATTGGAAATCACTGGCATGTTAGATGAACAGTGTCGGTATATTTCGTGATCTCATCACTTTATTGTAGACTTTTTTATCTGGATATATTGCTTGAGATGCAGTTACACAGCTGAAGTGCGTATGGTTAGCTTTTGAAGGTTCATGAAAACTTGTTCTTATCCCACAAAATCCATTCCTTAACAGTAACAATATGCCATCTCCGAAAAGTGTTTCCTAAAATTTCTACACTGCTCCCAACTCAACATATGCAACCTCCCATGGGGTTAGTTCATGGCTGAGGATTAAATCTAAAATATATAGTGTGACATAGGTTGAAGGTTCACTTCTCTTGGACTATTAAATTAACTTTTAAAATTAGATTATGAGAAATTTTTTCATAAATATTTTAGTGTTGAGTGTAGATAATATATCTTTAATGTTAAAAAATCAAAATGAATGTATATCAAATTTTTAATTAATTCAAAAAACTTAAATTATTGAGAGAATGTTTTATGTAAAAATTTAATTTCAAGTAAAAAGTAGGAGGTATAAAGATTAACCTGTCATTTTAAGTCAAGGAAGAACAAGTGGATCTCAAAAAATTATTACCAAAGAATTATGAATGATACTTTATCAATATAAATATATATTCCCCAAAAAGTCATTTTTCTGCAAAACACTTTTAATAACATTACATGAGATTTTAAACTTGAATTATGAAAATATCTCCAACTTCACAGTTGGGACTTGGGAGCGTAACCAGCTCAGCTAGCCAACATTTCGTATAGCAGAATAATTCCCCATATTACGACCCCTATAATTTCCTACTTTCTTTGTGCTTAGCTTCGTGTTATTGGACGCTGGTCGTTAAGCAAGTGGCTGATTGGGTTTCCAATCATTGTTTTTTTTTTTTTCCTCTTTTCTTTTCTCTCTTTATCTCTCTTTAATTTTGATTTATTTCTGCTTACAATAAAATTGATTTACAGTGACTTTTATAAGAAAATGGGCGGCCTTCTTTACAATTGTGGATCCCACACTCTTTTCTAGTATGGTAACGTTAAATTTTAGGGTAATTACATTTAATACTTATAATTATTAATTTTTACAATTAATCTTCTTTAATTTTACATAAGTATTAACTTGTATCTATATAAAACCTGTTCTCTAACTCCCAAAAGAATCTAAATGCGAAAATAAAAATGTAAGAATTATAGTTATAGGCTTTTCTACTCGTATAAAATAAGCGAATTATGTTAAAATGATCAAAATATTTTAAAATTGGAAAAAATTGATAAAATAATATACAAATTGTATTACTTTCAAATCTAAGTTATAAAATTTTCATATTATATTTAATTTTTTCATAAAATTTCGTATCAAATCAAATATGTTTATTCCTTCAAATCGCTCACAATATGAATGTTGAGTATTAAATACAACTATCTAAAATTGAAAGGAATGATTGCACAAATTAATAATTGTGAATGTTAAATGTAATTATCCAAAATTAGATAGGGTAATTTGCATTTTTCATAGTAATGTCATTTGTGAATCAGTGTGATTGTGCAGGAACACTGCTTATAAATCTATATCGGACCTTGAGCATGGTCTCCTTCAATGTAGAGTCAATTTTTACATAGGAAGGAAAGTTTCTATAAGCTGTCATATATGTCCCTGATAAGCCAAATCATTCTCAGATAAAAACAAACAGAATTTCACATACATTGTCAACTTAGAAAATTAGACTCCAAGGTATTCATTTGGAGACAGACAATCTGCAAGTTGCTTTCCAAAACCTGCCAAACTTTTCAAGATTCCTATCATTTTAGAAAACATTGGTCTGCATTTTTTAATAACATAATTTAAGCATTTCAAATACTTTAGTTTCCCATTTGTTAGGTACAACTGTCTCCGGAAATTTCTGAATTTCTTGATCAATTGTTTGAATCAATCTGCATTCTGTACAAAAAAACAGCTGTTGGTGGCAATTTATCCATGAAATTAAGCCCCTAATGCATCCTTAAAGAGGTAAGTCCAAAAGGAAATGGCAAAGAAGGACGTCCTTCAAGTTATGATTCAATAAAAACAAGACATAAAGATTATTTGCCGGTTTTTTCAAGGATGCAATTTCTAGGCATTGGCCAGTCAACCAAAAGTCTCCTTTTAATAATTTGAACATAATATAATCTGTTATGCAGCATAGCAAGAATCCTTTTAATAATTTCTAAAATGCAAGATGTGATAGAATGTGCCGTTAAAATCGCCTTATGAAAAAAATATTAGTTGACGCTCAAACCGGTGCACGCGCACACAAATATTGGACAGAATGACTTTTGAAAGAGAAGAAAACACAGAAAAACTGATAGTCTGAAAATTAGAGTACTGATGCTTTTCTCTGAGGAATTCAATTGAAATACGATGATTCTACATTCTAAAGGGTACATGGGATCACAGTCATCTTATATATTAATTCACTCATCAGTTGGTACTTGCATATTTAAGTGATTGACAACACTGCTTTGTGTAACCATAACAAAATTGCATCGTGTGGTTTTGTCTGTGTTCTTGCAAGGGGTAAGCTTTGTTGGTTGGAACACTGAAATTGCTAAGATTAATACAGAACCATCAAATAATGGACTTGGAGACCTATCTTATCTTAGGAGGGAAGAAACAATTTCCAGTCCCTTCAGAAATTGAAACCTGAACATCTTTAAGACTGATTGATGTATCATCATTTGGTGCACTGCTCAAATTCTGATCATTCAATAGGCCATTACTTGTCTTCTGCTGCTGATCAAACATCATCTTCAGCTGCTTCCCCTGCTCCTCTATTCGCAACTGTAATTTTCTCTGAATCTGGATTCCAAAACGAAATTTAAAATCTTATTCTGCAGTAAGGAAATAGTATTCATGCAATTCAAGTATCTATCTACTGCTTTTGCATTGTTTATTGTCAATTCAAACTACCACCTATGCCAAGAAATGAATTGCAAGACAAACTAAAACAAAATGTAAGCTAGGTGTTGAATACGTATTTCTTGCATTATAAAAAGCCTAAAATGCAATTTTTAAAGTTGGGATGGAGGAGCCTCCAAGTTATTTTGTTTTGCTTGACAGTGTTCTAAAATTTTGAGTTTGTGGAAAGCCTGTTCTTATCATTCTTCAATAGTTTGAAAGTCTCCGTTCTAAACAGTTAACACTGAACCATGTTAAAATATTTAATGTTTTCTCTCTTCTTCACTCATTGTTTCTGTTGTCATTATATATAGTGTACCCAACGATACACATTTATCTGTAAAATTTCTCCATGCCAACTTGATGGATGCCGCCTCATTGGTGGTGAACATAAAAGAAAAATACTACTTGCACTTTCTATCATGTATAACTCCTAGTACAGATATATACATAACATAATTTGAGTGAAACAAGTGAGTCCATTTTACTTAAATTTTATTATATATGTAGTTGTAAGGAGATTGTAAATGGCAGGAAGTGCAAGTAACAACCTCAGTTTTGTATAACATATGGACATACTAAGTTAAAACAAAAGGAAAATCGAAAGCACAGGCCGGATGTACCTCTAGCTGTTCATGAAGACGCCTCTGAACATCTAACTGCAGCTGAAGTGCCTCTCTAATTTGCAGGCCACTGCAATTCAAAAGCAGTGAGTTTAGTATTAGCACCAGATATATAGAAAATCACAAAGGCGGTTTAGCCAAAAGCAGTAGCATTACGTTTTGACGTCAAAATGAGTAGCGTCCTCAACGTGGGTTCTTTTTTCAGACTTCCCTGCAATTGAAAACAGTCTTATAGATCCAACATGGTGAAAAAATCTGCTGACTTCAAAAGATTGTGGATGATACTAATAGAACAGTAGTCATATCTCCACTGATACATTCACTAAAGCTTCACATGTGCATTCAATCTTCTACCATCCTAACAAATATCATGGTATTTTCTTCTGCATTGCAAATTTCAGTCCTAGAAAGTGAACGTCATCCTCCAAAAGACTCTAAACCAAAATCATATCTGCTCAGCATTTACACTCTGTATTCTTGAGAATTCAAGGATCAAGAAATGTTTTTGACATAAAAAGAGAAACTACACTGCTATTTTGCTATGAAATTACCTTGAGCTGGGTCTGGCATGTATTTTGCAATCCTATATTTCTGCAGGACAAGTTATGAAAAAACAAGTATTTTGTTGATTAGTATATTAAAAAAGAATCTAGCATTTATGACAAAAAGGAAAATTCAATATAGCATCAAACCTGCAAATGACTCTTTACATGGAAGATGGTCAATCCATCAGACTCCATCAGCTTTAATATAGCTTTTGGTGTTGCTTCTGCAATCAGGAAGCCAACAAGATTATCAGATGTTCATAAATAATTATTCATATTTGATGATATCGTAAGTTACTTACTCTCAGCGCCCCCAAGGCGATTCACACATTCAACAAACTTCTCGTGAAGATCCTGAGTCCATCGTATACGGGTTTTACTTGAGACTACTGCTCCAATTGAAGCAGGGTTACCAGAAGTATTTGACACACTTCCTGCTGAAAGTGTTGGAGATTGCTTCTCTTGCTGAGAAGAGAAACTCAGTTGTGAAATAGGTAAATTATATGAGCCACAAGCAGCCTGGAGAAATATGCAATAAATAATATAAGCTAATTGAATATATAAGAAATTATTGAACAAAATGAAATAAAGAAATATACAAAAATTACGCACTGAATGATCTTGATTTCCTTTAAAAGGAATTGATACGTTCCTCTTAACTGAAGCAACACCATCAATGAACAACTTGTGCTGTTCAAATGGAAGAAACTTGTTTCCTGTCAAATTCTCACATGGGATTTTGTTGGATTTCTCTGGGGATTTGCAGTTTTGATTGCTGCTTAACTGATATTTCACAATAGCTTGCAAGGTGTTTGATATTTCATAGTTGGGGTCAGCTTGGCTTGTTGCAGAATCCAAGAAAAGGTTTTCCCTTGGAGATTGATACAAAGGGAATTCCAAATCATTAATCTTTGGAAACTGAGAACTCAAGGAAGGATTGCCAACCTGGCAATCATACTGTGGGAACCCCATGCATCGTTCTGTGGCATAAAAAGCAGAAGCCGGTGATTCAAACCCGCTCATAATGGTGGAAGATGGTTTGGCAGAAGGGCCTATGTATGGTGGTTGTTCCGGTCCGGCAGCTATGGCTAGTGGTGAACTACAAACTCCCATATTCCAAGTCTGTTTGATATCAAAACAAGAACGATTCACAAAATCGAAATTACAATCACCATTTAGTATATGGCCTTGTTGAATCTGTCCCCTGCCATGAATCTTGTTCTTGTTCATTTACAAACGCCTAAAATCTGAAATACCCCAGAAAAAGAAAATCTGTTTGATGGAAAACACAGCTAGATTCTGTTCAAATTTCTATGAAAGTTTCATACATTGTTGAACTTACAAGGAGTACAAAACATTTGCAAATGGAAGGGAAGGAACAAAAGAACAAGAACAAGATGCAGATTGGAAGAGAAAGACTAGTAATGCTAAGTTTGAGCCTTCGGCATTAAATTCTCTCTTTATATTCCCCTAAAGGCTTCTGTTATAAGAAATGAATCTAATTGTCTAAATGCTACCATGCAGAGGCCATTTTAATGAGTTATTCTTCTTAAAAGGGATAGGAATGAACAATAATCAATTGACATAATCAAAGTACACAACATAGTAAAGAACAAAGCTCTAAAAACAAACAAATCAATAAGTTTGTCTAATGTTGTCTTCATATGAATTTAAATGAAATGCAAAGGGAATCAGAGTAAACAGGACAGGAGAATTAAAGCAACTGAAGGATATATTGGTCACAAACTAGAGGTTTAAAATCAGTCTCAAAACTGTTAATAATTGATGATAATCTTAATATTGGAGAATATTGTTATGAGCATCTATAGTGAAATAATTTAATGTTAGATAAGAATCATAAGATACTGGCACAAATTCACAAACAACAGATCTGCAATTATTCTTTCTTGGGGATTCGGATGAAATAACTCTAGCAACCCACAAAGATGATAAATATACATAGATAGCTAAATCTTTCTTTCTCAAAAAAGAAATGAGAAATAATAATCTTGTTCCTGCATCTTGCAAAGTGGGTATCAGAAATTACCAGAAAGTGCATATAAATATTATATTCATCTCAAAAAGCACAGTGGAACTTTAACTGTTGGATTCCCAATAGTGTTCAGTAATCTTAATGGGCTTCCCATTACCAAAAGGTTAAAAAAATGACAGTGACATATTCAACGCCTTCATATGCTATATTTTCCTTTAGGCATTTTTGTTGCTCCTCTTCTATTTGAATTCTTTGAATTTTTACAGCCACAATGATAGACTCAGAGAGAGACCTTTCTTTCCAACTCCTTTTTCACTTAGTAGTCCTAGTGAATCATAACATTGCCTTAGAAAGAGAATATTTCATAATTTATACGCCCCAATAAGAATGAAAAGAAATTAAATTTAATATCAACACTTCTTAAATATCTCACTATGCCTATTTCAAATATATTACATTTTAATGCTTAAATATATAAAACTTTCGGAGGGTTCTTCTGCGACCTTCGGGTCCATTGTGGAAGAGGCTTCGCTTTCTATGTTTAATGGAATTCTTATATGCACATGTACCAGAACTTTAACACATGAATCTCAATGTTAGAATATATTTATTTTTTTAATTTTGCATCACATTATAAACAAACATATTTATATCAAAATATATTATTTTGTATTATATGTTCTCATATCAAGGATTTAATTTTGATTTTATTATTAGTGTAAATAAGTTTTAGTGTATGTTTGGCGCAAAAATAAAAAAATTAGTTTTTATCTTCTTAATTTAATTAAATAATTCTTTTTCATATTTTAGAGGTACTTGGTGTAGGGAAAAAAAATTTTCTTTCTACTTCAAGTAATAAATAGTTTATTAGAATAAAACTTTCAATTATTTTTTTCTCATTTATCTCTCTTCTTTTGATTAATTAATAACCCATGTCTCAATTAATTTAAACACTCATTTTCAATATTTTTTTTTACAAAGTTAAAGAGAACAAAAAAATTGCATATCATTGTATATTTGGTCAATATAAATTAATTTAACATAAATAAATAAGAATAAGTAACTAAATAAATAAATATATAATGTCATAAAATATAATTAATTAAAATTTAAATAATTTTAT
>JANHAO010007914.1:0-19752 GCA_026873985.1 Saraca asoca | reverse complement strand
ACAAAGATTGTATACTGCATCTCCAACGAGATAAGGGCAAGATCTGATTTAAATTATGCTTTATAAATTGTCTACCACTTCTCTTTTGGGACCTGACAATAAGAAAGTGGATTGCTTCAAATATTAGAAATGACTTGAGAAGAAGAAGAAAAGTACCCCTTCAACTCTAGTTTGTTTTGAATCAAACACTATAGATGTGCCATCAAACATTTTATGGTTAGATATTGGTGCCATTACTCATGTGACAAATTCCTTACAGGTGTTGAGAAATCTGAGGAGACCAAGTGATGTAAAGCTGATTATTTGGTTTTGTGTTACAAGCTAGCCTTATAAACTAGTTTGCCAGGCAAACATCCTTGGTTTTAGATGAAACTTGGTGAGAAAATCAAGCATGAAGAGGAGGCCTTGTAGTCTGAATTTGGGAGTAAATGTACTTATGGTTCCTATTTTTCCTTTTTTAGGGTATTTGTGTCATTTAGTATTGGAAATTTGTCCAGTCCGAGGAGAAAAATATATGGTTATGATCCTTGCATTTTTATCTTCGTGTCCATATGAGATGGTGTATTAAAAACCTTCTGAGCTAGAAGAAAAGCCCTTATGTCAACTAAAAAAAAAGATATGTTTACTTATGTCACTAGGGCTTTGGCTTAGAATGTTCTTTAAGGGGGCGCGTCTGGTGACCCAAGTGAGTATTATGACTTTGGCTAGGGATTAGAGTGTGGAGCTTAGACACTTCCCCTATACAATCAAATCTATTTGATAAGGCATATATTAATAAAGTGGAGTTATCTATCTGCTTATTTTAAAAAAGTCCTTTCTCGATGTATAATAGAGGTTTCTTGTGTGGCACACTTTTCAAGACTTGGTATATACTATTACTTCAACTACATGCTTATGTTTGCTTGCAAAAATGTTGCGCATAAGATTTTGGTTGTATGGGTGACAAAATCCTTGATTCCTTTTTATCTATCCAAGTCTGACTCAAATTTATAGGAAAGTTGGCATGTTAGCCAAGAGTTAGCAACATGTGTTACATGGTTTCAATTAGAGAGCTATCGGCCCATGACAGTTGGTATCAAAGCTCGGTTGTGCTAGAGAATAGATCGAATAGCCCATAATTAAGGTGGATTCAATTTGTCGAAAGTACATGGAGCTTGTGAGTGAAGTGGACACTTGACGAAATAGTGAAGAGATGCTATTAAGGACTTAACTGAGAGGATTGCAAGAGGTTGCAGTATCTCAAAGGAATGATAATGGTGCATAGAATGAAAGTGTGTGTAGAAATTAATGGACTTGCTATATAGCATGGGACATTAATTATATGCTCATTCATATTAGGCATTTGAGGGAATGTAAACCACTTGAGAGAATGAGAGAAATGATAACTTATCTAGTAGAAGAAAGCCCCAATCTTGTGGAGAAAGCTTGACCACATCCATGAGGAACATCTTGGCTATTGGTGAAGCCATGGTCTTGCTAGAAAGCATAGCCTCAATAGGCAGTTAACATATTTTGTAGTATGACACATCTCTTTTGATTTGTTAAGTGGATAAATCTTATTTGAGGAATCCAAAATCGTGTTAGAGGGCAAGAATTTTACTCGAAAGAGAAAACCCAGAGGGGACAGAGGTGATCTAGGAGGGATCTATTGCACATTATTGTAAGCTGTAAGGAGCAAGCTACAATGTAAATCCACAAGTTTTAAGACAATATGCTAGAAAAGTTTGTACATCATAGTCACATGACAAACGACAATGACACTCGATGTTGTGAGTTAGAGCTATATAGTTGCATAATGGAGTAGCGACAATGGCCTCAAGGTAAAGTGAACTAACACTACATAGTTGCAAGACAAACTTTGTGGTAATGACCAAAAGATTTATAATTGCTCATGCACAGGAAAAGTGAAACTTGAGCTAAAATGGATGATACTCGATGCTTAACCCCTATTAAAGTTGTTAATGTGGGAGAGCCATTAACAGGATGCACTTGGAGGAGGAATTATTAAGAGGATATACTCAAACTATGCTACAAGGGCCTATAAACAAGTTGATGTTGCTCAAGAAGTGCCATAAAAGAGGTATAGATCATTAAAGAAGTTGTTAAGAGGGTGATGATACTAGTGAATGGCTATGAGGGTCGTAGGAGACAAGCTAGTATTAACTTCAAAGAGATAATACTTGAGCATGCAAACCTAGAAGGGGTTGTGAGGGCCAAGATGGTAGATAACATTAACTTTGAAAAGATTATGATGGTCAAAATACCATGAGGGTGTCAATTCAATGAGAGTCAAGAGGATCCGATCGAGTGGGAAAATTGCATAGTGGAACTATAGTGGATTTTTGAACCTAATGCAAGCAACCTTGGAACCAAGGGATTACTCTTGTGTCTCACATTAGTGTATAGGCATTAAATTTGGTAGTAGATTCCTGAACACCAAGCAAGTGCATAAGCTATAGAGGTAGCACACACTTGAGCTACAAAGGTAGTGAGTTGAATTGAGAGCTATACGAGGATAGTGTGGATGTAACTAGTAGAGGTAGTGAGGCAAACACAAGTTGTAGAGGTAATAACTGGAATACTTTAGAGGCAGTGGGACAAATGAAGTTACAGAGGCAAAAAATTTAAAGAGTTACAGAGACAGTGAAACATGAGCTTATGTTAGGACAATGAAGTAGAGTCTAAAAAGGTAGAACACAAAGTTTGTGGTGGAAGCAAAGCCTAAGACACAAAAGTTTTAGAGGCAATTATCCAAAGATTATGGGGGAAACAAATGTGCAATGGTATAATTTCAAGGAGATAGGGCCAAGAGGAAGCCAAGGGAGGAGCTGAGGAGCAGTAGAATCACGATAATCTTGAAAGCTATGTTAGGTTGAGTGTGTCATTCATCAAAGCCTCTCAAATGATGTTAGCTCAAAGAGACAAGTATGAAGTGATCGAAGGAGAAGCTTGAGAAGAGCAGGTAGAATATCCATATGAAAATTTGAGAAGCTAATGATTGAAAAAAGAAACTTTCATGGAAACTATGTCAGATTGAAGCATTAATGAGGACATTGACACTTGAAGTGAGGGTGAATGTCATAGACTATCCCTGTGAACTAGTTTAGTAAGCAAGCATATTCGATTTTGGACAAAACTTGATGAGAAAATCAAGCATGAAGAGGAGGTCCTTTGGTACGAATTTAGGAGCAAATGCACTTGTGGATTATTTTTTTTCCTAAATTTTCCCATTTTGGAAGTATTTGTATCACTTTAGCATTGAGCATTAGTCTAATATGAGTAAGAAGTACATGGTTACGATCCTTGTTATCTTCATGTGTATATGAGATGGTATATTAGAGCCTTTCTAAGCTAGATAAAAGTCCCTATGTTAACTCAAAAAAAGTATGTTGACTCATGGTGACCTAGGTAGGCATTGTGACTCAGGCTAGGGATCAGAGTGTGGAGCTTAGAGACTCCCTCTACATATTCAAAACTATGTAATGAGGCATATGTTAATAAAATAGAGTTATCCCTCTCCTTATTTTAAAAAAAGTCCCTTCTCGATGTATACTAGAGGCTTTTTATGTAGCATTTTCCTTTAGACTCGGAATGCACTAATACTCTGATTACACTTTTATATTTGCTTGCAGACATGTTATGCATAAGATTTTGATTGTATGGGTGACAAAATCTTTAATGCCCGTATCTATCCAAGTGTGGCTCAAATTTATCAAAAAGCTGTTGTGTAGGCCAAGAGTTGGCAACATGCACCTCACGGTTTCAGTTAGAGAGCTACTAGTTCGTGACACTTAGGAATGGTGAAAGAGTTCAAGTGGAGCATATAGGTGTTGTTTCATTATGTTAATCTACTAGACATATACTAGAACTCAAAAACACTATTCATGTACTTTATATTAGAAGAAAATTGATTTTTGTAGTAACTTTGGATAATGAAGGTTATTTATGTCATTTAGGCGATAAAAAATTTAATTTTTTTTACAATTCATGTGTGGTTTGTACTAGTGTATTATGTGATGGATTGTACAAGATCAATTTGGATCCTAGTTTTGTTGACTTGATAAATACGATGATTAGAAAGAAAAGAAGCTGGATCGATGAGAAATCCTTAATGTTATGGCATAAACATCTAGGATACATTTTCAGATAGAGGATGTAGAGACTCACAAAAGAAAAGATCACACATGATCTCGATTACTCAAACTTCAACACGCGTATAGATTACATATAGGGAAAACTCCTTGCTAGAGCTAGAAAAGGAAAGGAAGCAAAAAATGTGATACCTTAGAGCTAACTCACATTAACATTAGTGGACTAGTTATGCCTAGTGCCATGGGTGGCTATAAATACTTCTTCACTTTTATCAATGATTATTGTAGGTTTGGATAGGTGGAGTTGCTGAATAAAAAATCTGAATCACTAAATGCCTTCAAATTATTCAAGGCTGCAATTGAGCTCAAACTGGGAAAGAAAATCAAACTTGTGAACTTTGATAGAGGTTGTGAGTATTATGGTAGGTATGATAAGGTCAGGAGAAACCCAAGTCCTTTGATCAGGTACTTACAAGATTATGGGATTGAAGTTAGTTACATCATGCGTGGGATACTAGAATAGAATAGTATTGTAGAAAAAGGAAATTGGACACTCATGAACATAATGAGATGCATGTTGGCTCATTCATCATTGCCTGAGTTATTGTGGGATGATGCCTTGAAGACCATTGCATATATTTTGAATCAAGTTTAAATATTATTTTTTAAGTATTAATTTGAAACTACTTTGGCTTAAAAGTTTTAGTATGCGATTTCTATATAGAGAGGTACAATATGATTTTTTTTTTTGGAATTTTTTGATATTGTAAGATTAATAAATTATTTTTATATGCTTAAAATAAAATTTTGTAGGAATTGTTAATTCACATTATGTTGTAAAATTTTATGTAATTGTAAACTTGCCTATTGTGGGCCTAATTATATAACATTTTGTTGATGAAATTATTGAACTAATTTAATTGGATTAAAGGAGAGTACTATATTAATAATATTTAAATACCATATTGGTGTAATATTATTAACATAGTTTATTGATGATAATGTGAATATATGATTAAATGTTATATTATTAAAATTTTAAACACCTTATTGGAGTTAGGTTTTAAGAATGCAATATTTAATTCTTGTATTATATTATAAGGTCTTAAATATCCTATTGATATAGTATAATACAATACATATATGATCACATAGTTAAAGTTTATAAGCAAAATAAAATAAAAGCATGATTAAAATAATTACATGCATTAATGTTTTAATAAATTTTCCTCCAGTTTCCAAGCCTATGCAATTAACTGTTATTAAAATTTGAATAAGATGAATTATAAGGACTAGACTGAGTTTCTGAAGTTTTATCCGATGGTCACTAGTCTTGATCTAGCACTTAAGGAAGAAAAGCCCACTATTGATGTGAATTCTACTACTAAACAAAGAGCCAAGCTTGAAAATGGACACACTCAAACAAAGTTTGCTTGATGGTGATGAAATCCACAATAGACAAGACCATTAGGCAAAACATTCATGAATTTGAAAATGCTAAGGCTTTTCTTGAATTTGTTGGTGAGAACTACATCAAGTTTGATAAGGCCAAAAAGAGTCAATAGCTCTCACTTTTTGAGAAGATCATGTATGATGGTGTTAGTGGAGTACGAGAGTACATCTTAAAGCTAGTTCATTACTATAGCAAGGTAAAAAGTATGAAGGTTGAAGTGGGTGACAACTACTTAATCTGATGAGCACTGGAATCTTTATTAGCTTAGTTTGGTGTTATACAATACATAGAAGCTTGAATAGATAATCAATGAATTAATTTCTATTATCAATTAGGCAGAAGAGGACATGAAAAAGGGAAAGGTTAAGAGTGTCAACTTTATTTCCCATGGCTTAACTTTAGAACAAGGAATGAAAGCTTGTTAAAGGGGCAATAAAAGGAAGTCAAATTATGAAAATAAGAAAATTGAAAAGGATGAACAACACCATAAGCCTAAAAAAGCTTAATTCAAGGGAAACTACTGGTTTTGTAAGAAATATGGGCACAAGAAGGTGAACTACTTCAAATATTAGAAGTAGGTTGAGAAGAAGAAGAAAAAAACCCCTCTAGCTGTAGTTTATTTTAAATCAAACACTATTGATGTGCCATCAAACACTTAATAGTTAGATATTGGTGTTGCTACTCATGTGACAAATTCCTTGTAGGCATTGAGAAATCCAAAGAGACTAAGCGATGCAAAGCAGATTATTTGGCTTGGTGTCACAAGCTGGCCTTATGAACTAGTTTGACAGGCAAACATGCTTGGTTTTAGATGAAACTTGGCCAAAACATCAAGCATGAGGAGGATGCCCTATGGTTTGACTTCGGTAGCAAATGTACTTGTGGATTATTTTTATTGTTTTGAGGGTATTTATATCATTTTAGCATTGATCATTTATTTAGTATGAGTAAGAAAGTACTTGGTTTTGATCTTTGTATTTTTATCTTTACATCTATATGAGATGGTGCATAAGAATCTTTCTGAGCTAGGAGAAAAGCCCTTATGTCAACTCAAAAAAGTATGTTTACTTGTGTCATTAGGTCTTTGGCTTAGAATGCTTTTTAAGAGGGCACATTCATCGGGTGGGCATTATGGCTTTGGCTAAGGATTAGAGTATAGAGCTTAGAGACTTCTCATATACATTTAAAATTATGTAATGAGGTATATATTAATAAAATGGAGTTATTCCTTTGTTTATTTTAAAAAAGTCAATTCTTGATGTAAACTAGAGGCTTTTTGTGTGACATATTCTTTGAGACTCGATATGTGCTAATGCTTCAACTACATGCTCATGTTTGCTTGTAGACATGTTGAACATGAGATTTTGGTTGTATGGATGACAAATCCTCAATGCCTTATTTATCTATCTAAGTGAGACTTAAATTTATTATAAGGCCAGCATGTTGGCTAAAAGTTGGCAACATGCGTTTCATAGATTCAGCTAGAGAACTATTGACTTGTGATAGTTGGCATCAGAGCTTGATTATGTTTAAGAGCAGATTGGGTGGGCCATGATTAGGGTAGGTTTGACTTGTTGAAAACATATGGAGCTTGTGAGTGAAGCGGTCGCTTGCCAAAATAACGAAGAGATGCTGCTAAGGACTTGATCACATGGATTGTAAGAGGTTGGAGTGACTTAACAGCTAGTGTGCGAGATATTGCATTCGAGGGAATGATAATGGTGCATTGAGTGCAAGCATATATAGAAGTTGATGGACTTGATATATAGCATAAGACATTAATTATGCATTTATTCATAGTAGGCATTTGAGGGAACGTAAACCACTTGAGAGAATGAGTGAATTGATGGCTTATATAGTAGGACAAAGCCTGGGAAAAGCCTTGGCCTTGTAAAGAAAGCTTGATGACATTGATAAGGGACATATTGGCTATTGGTGAAGCTTAGTGGGTGAAGCCACAGTTGTGCTGGAAAATGTGGCCACAATAGCTAGTTAACACATCTTATAGGATGACACATCTCTTTTGATGTGTTAAGTAGATAAATCTTATTTGAGGAGTCCAAAATCATGTTAGAGGGCATGAATTTTACTAAAAAGAGTAAATTTGAAAGGGTCAAAGGTGATCCAGGAGGGATTTATTGTGCACTATTGCGTGGGTGTAAAGAGTGAGCTAGAGTGCTAATCCACAAGATTTACGAGAAGATGCTAGAGGATCTAGCACATCATAGTAGCATGACAAGTGGCAATGATACCCAACATAGTAAGCTAGAGCTATATAATTACGTAACAATGTGGTAGTAATGACCTCGAAGTGTAGTGAATTAGCACTAAATAGTTGTAAGACATACTTTACAACAATGATCATGAGATTCACATTTGCTTGAGCACAGGTGAAGTGGAACTCAAGCTAAAGTGGAGGATGCTTGATGCTCAACTCCTATCAAAGTCGTTGATGTGGGACAACTAACAAGAGGATGCGCTCAAAGATGGAGCCATTAAGAGGATACCCTTGGAGGAGGAGTCATTGAGAGGATGTACTTGAACTAAGTTATGAGGGCCTAGACATAGGTTGATATCACTAGAGAAGTGCTAGGAAAGAGGCATTGATCATGAAGAAGTTGCTAAGAGGGCAAAGATACTAGCAAGTGGCAATGAAGGTCTCAGGAGATGAGCTAGTATTAGCTTTGAGGAGATAGTACTTAAGCATGTAAACTGAGGAGGAGTCATAAAGGCTAAGATGCTAGGTAGCATCAATTTCAAAAAGACTATAATGGTCAAGATACCATGAAGGTGTCAATTTAGAGAAGGTCAAGAGGATATAATTGAGTTTGAAATTGCACAATGGAAGTATATTGGATTGTTGAACCCAACGCAAGCAACCTTAGAATGAAGGGATCAGCCTTGTGTCTCAATTAGTGTATGGACATTAGATGCAGGATATTATTGGTAGTAGAGTCTTAAACACCAAGTAAGCACATAAGCTATGGAGGTAGCACATACTTAAGCTATAAAGGTAGCAAGTCAAATTGAGAGCTGTGCAAGGAACCTTAGAACTAATGGATCAACCTTTTGTCTCACATCGGCTTATGGGCATTAGATATATGACATCTCTAGTAGTAGAGTCTTAGATAGCAAGCAAGTGCACAAGCTATTGAGGTAGCACACATGTAAGCTACAGAGGTAGTGAGTTGAAGTGAGAGTTGTGCAGGCACAATGTGTGCTTGCTTGGTATTAGTCTCTAGTACAATGGATTGTTGAACCCAATGCAAGCACCCTTGGAACCAAAGGATCAGTTTTGTCCCTCACATCAGTGTATGGGCATTAAATGTGAGACATCTCTGGTAGTAAAGTCTTGTATACCATGCAAGTGCACAAGCAATAGAGGTAGCACATACTTAAGCTACAGAGGTAGTGAGTCGAATCGAGAGCTGTACAATGATAGCATGAGCTTGCTTGGTATTAATCTCTAGTACAGTGGATTGTTGAATCCTACGCAAGTGACTTTGGAACTAAGGGATCAGTTTTACATCTCACATAAGTGTATAGGCATTAGATGTGAGACATCCTTGGTAGTAGAGTCTCAAATACCAAGGAAGCGCACAAGTTATAGAGGTAGCATATAGTTAAACTATAGAGGTAGTGAGCCGAGTCAAGAACTGTGTGGTGAACCTTAGAGCCAAGGGATCAGCATTGTGTCTTACATCAGTGTATGGGCATTAGATGTAGGACATCTTTGGTAGTGGAGTGTCGAATACCAAGGAAGCACACAAGTTATGGAGGTAGCATATACTTAAGCTACAGAAGTAGCAAATTGAATCAAGAGTTGTGCAGGGATAGTATGCATGTAATCTACAGAGGTTGTGAGGTAAGCATAAGTTGTAGAGGCAATAACCTAAATGCTATAGAGGCAATGGGACCAGTGAAGTTACAGGGGTGATAGATCTAAAAAGTTATGGAGATAGTGACACATGAGTTTGTGTTGAGACAATGAAGTAGAGTTTACAAAGGTAGAACATAAAGTCTACAGAGGCTAGAAAGCTTAAGACACCAAAGTTGTGGAAGTAACTACCCAAAAATTATGGGGAAACAAATATGCAATAGTATGAGCTCAAATACATAGACTAGGAGGAAGTCAAGGCAAAAGTTGAGGAGTAGTAGACTGATGACAATCTTGAAAGTTATGTCAGGTTGAGGGTGTCATTCATCAAAGCCTATCAAATGTTGTTAGCTCAAAGAGACAAGTATGGAGTGGTTAAAAGAGAAGCTTGAGTGGAGTAGACAAAAGACCTACATGAAGATTTGAGAAGATAGCACTCAAAAGGAGAAACCTTCATGAAAGTTATGTTAAATTGAGGCATCAATAAGGGCATTGACATTTGAAGTGGGGAAGAATGTCACAAGCTAACCTTGTGAACCACTTTGATAGGCAAGCATGCTTGATTTTGAGGGTATTTGTATCATTTTAACATTGCTTATTTGTCTAGTATGAGTAGAAAAGTATATGGTTGTAATCCTTACATTTTTATCTTTTTGTCCATATGAGATGGTGCATTAGAACCCTTCTGAGCTAGCAGAAAAGCCCTTATGTCAACTAAAAAATAGTATGCTTACTTATGCCAGTAGGACTTTGGCTTAGAACGCTCTTTATAGGGGTGTGTCATTGTGACTTGAGTGGGCATAGTGGCTCGGGCTAGGGATCATAGTGTGGAGCTTAGAAACTCCTTCCTACACACTCAAAACTATATAATGAGGCATATAATAATAAAATGGAGTTGCCCTTCTCCTTATTTTGAAAAAACCTTTCTCAATGTACAATAAAGGATTCTTGTGTGACATATTTTTTGAGACTTGGTATGTGTTAATGCTTTGATTACACACTCATGTTTGCTTGTAGGCTTGTTGTGCATGAGATTTTGGTTGTATGGATGACAAAATCTTCAATGCTTATTTGTCCAAGTATGGCTTTAATTTATTGGAAGGCTGGCATGTTGGCCAAGAGTTAGTAACATGCATCGCATGATTTTGGCTAGAGAGCTACTTGTGTGACACAGGGAATGGTGAAAGAGTTCAAGTGGAGCATATAGGTGTTGCTTCATTATGATCTATTGGACATGTACCATAACTCAAAACACTATTCATGTACCTTTTAGGAGCAGGAACTTGATTTTTGTAGTAGCTTTGGATGGTGATGGTTGTTCATGTCATTTTGGCAATGAAAAATTTAATTTGTTTTACAATTCATGCATGGTTGGTACTAGTGTATTGTGTGATGGATTGTACAAGATCAATTTTGATCTTGGTTTTGCTGACTTGATAAATACATTGAATGGAAAGAAAACAAGTTGGACTAATGAAAAATCCTTTATGTTGTGGCACAAATGTTTGTGACACATTTCTAGATAGAGAAGTTGATAATGGATTTTGGTTTTTTCGAATCCAACCAACCTGAGGGGTTCATGTGGACCCAAACTGCAATCTAGTTGTGTGAATGTAAATAAAGATAGCAAATACCAGAAAACAAACAAAGAACAGGATGAACACAGTGGGATTTTTAACGTGGTTCGGCTAAAATTGGGTGGCACCGGTCCCTATGTCCTTGGTATCATTTTATTGTTTCTGGAGAAAATTTAGCAGAGTTATAGTATACTAGCTTTGTCTCTGGTCTCTCTCTTATAAAAGCTCCTTCCTTTTATTTATAGAGGAGAGGAGGTTATAATTGTAATTTTATATGTTATATTTCTGTTACATCACATAATAAATGTAAATAACAAGTGGAACTCCTGTAAATTGGCTTTTGCAAACTATTGGCTGACTTTAGCAGAATGCTTTTTATAGATGGGCCCGTAAATTACTTTTGCAGATGGGTGATAGAAATTGCTTAGTGACACTTGCTTGTGACGAGCTTCAATTAAGCAAGATGTATTACATCTTGCGAGCTGGAGTTCTGGCCTCAAGGATGTCATTAGCTTGCAACCTCAAACTCATATTTTACGAGCTTAAATAGCTAGCGAGCTCCAGTTGAATGTGTTGTCTCACTTCTTAGCGAGCTAGTAAGCTAGCTCTTTGGTTGAATCTACTTGTGTTGGGCCTTTGCCAACCCATTTTAGCTTGGTACTAGAGAATTTCCATAACATAAGCCCCCTAACTCTTAGTTCATTTTATGGACTGGGAGTTAAATAGTCTCACTGGCAAAGGGCTTTCTTTACATATTACAGTGCAGTCAAAGTCTATGGTCAGCCTATCATTTCATTTGTTCCAAGCCATACCTTCTCCGATACATGCCTCATGCCCGTTGGTGAGTTAGCCTCTTTTTCTTCCAGGGCAAGTAATGAGAGTGGTTGGGAGTTTATCCAGACTCTTTGGAGAGATCGAACTGCTCTTATTTAGGATAAAGGGAGTCTTCCCTCCATTTTCATTAAGATTCAATAGGAACTTTAGATGAACCCCCTATAACTCTGATGTTCTGCCTTGGTGAAGTGTGTATGGTCTTTTGCATAGGAAGCCCTTTTGGGTGATTCTCCTTCTTTAAGAATGAGGGAAGATCTCATGTAGATCTTGGATTATTTCTTCCTAGTGATACCTGGGGCTTCTTCCTTCCTAGCCACTTCGGTGTGTTTCTTTGGACTTCTCAGCATTTGGAGTGAGGCTAAGGAGGATGATTAGAAGAAGAAAGTTGGGGATCTAGCGTGCTCCTCGGTCCTCTAAGAATTAGCCTCCCAACGACCGACCTTCTTTTTTTTTTCTCTTCAGTCTTTGGCTTACTTTAATTTGTATTTTGAATCTTGTCTTTCTGATGTAAATTTACCTCGTTAAGGCTTCTTAATGAAAGAACTATCCTTTATGATTCTTGTATATTATGCTGAATATTCTACATATCACAGATAAAAACATAAATTCTTGCAAATCACAATAAATAAAATGTCTAGATAACCAATCAGTTGCATTTGTTAACAGATCTGAGAATTAACATGCTTTAGTGATAAGTAACATAAAAGTAGATTGCATTAGAGTTGTGAGCATTAGGTTGTATAAGAGCTGGGAACATTAGGTTGCATAAGAGTTACGAGCATTAGGTCACACGAGAGCTACGAGCATAGGGTTGCATGAGTTTATTTTGAGCATCTCCATGCCTCAATTGAACCAAAGGTCACAGTTTGGCCAATAAGTTTCTGGAATGAGCTCTAGGGGCCTCAGCTCAAAAGCTGGCAAATGTACTGGAATAAGCTCCTGCGGCCTCAGCTCGAAAGCTGGCAAATGCACTGGAATGATCTCCGACGGCCTCAGCTTGAAAGCTGGCAAATGTATCAAAATGAGCTCTAGTGGCCTCAACTCAAAAGCTAGCAAATGTACCAGAATGAGCTTTGGTAGCCTCAGCTTGAATGCTGGCAAATATACTAGAATGAGCTCTGGTGGCCTTAGCTCGAAAGTTGGCAAATGTACTAGAATGAGCTTTGATGGCCTTAACTTGAAAGCTGGCGAATGTTTGAGGTCGCATGCAAGCTGTGCCTTGGCAATCCTTGTAGCCTATTGAGTGACTGACTTTGCCAATACTGAAGATAATTTAGTTTTTTCTATAACACTTTGTAGAAAATTTGTTTAAAGACCAGTACAAAAGTTAGTGATGCTTTCATCAACTTCAAAATTATATCTACAAAACTTAGTAAATATTTCTCATTGTGGGGGCCTGCTCTTATTCGAAACCCCATTAGGATTGCTCAGGCCATTGCCTAGCAGGCTTTACCATATAGCTCTATAAGTGATCTCTCCTAATGAGGTCTTTGATTGTGTCCTTGAGCTCCCAGCAATTTGAGGTGCCATGCCCGACCTCGTTGTGATAGGCATGGAACTCTTGCTTGTTTCTTTGCCTATAAAGAACCTTGATAGGGCTAGCTTTCCCAAAATCTTCTCTTTCCCTTTCCATTACGAATATCCTATCTTGAGTGTTAGACATGACGCTGTACTGCTCATGGCGACATAATTGCTAAGGTCACCTATCTCTGCTCCTCTTAGAGAGTTAGAAATTGGAGCTGTCCTTTGCATCTCTATGATTACTTCTTTTCTTCTTCTAATCAGAGTTGTTTGTCTTGGGCTTTTTCGAACCAAAGGTTTCATCTCATTTGACCTGCTTCATAGCTTGCTCATAGAAATCCCTAAGATCTTTCATTAGAGACTTGTATATACTTTTGTATAGCTTTCTGTCCTTGTGGAGTCCTATAGAAATCGTCACCAGAATAGTTTCCTCTGAAGGATTATCTATGTTGTTGACCTCACACCTAAACCAAGAGATATAGTCCTCCAGTGGCTTATCTTTTCATTGGAAGATCATTGCAAGGTGACAAGATGGAGTGAGCTACCTCTTTAGCACTTTGTATTGGTCAACAAACTTCCTCTGACACTCTTCCCAATTACCTATGCTGTGAGTTGGAAGACTCCTAAACCATGTCATAGGCAAGCCCCCCGTATAGCCAGGAAGACACGGTGTTTCACCAAGGGATCAGTTGTCTGAAGATCCATTTAAACATTAAATGCGCCTAGATGGTCGTATGGGTCATTATCTCCATCATAGAGTGGAATCGTAGAGATTTTAAGCTTGGGAAAGAGTGGCTAAGCTTCGATCTCTTTGGTAAATGGTGACCTCTTTTCGTAATAAGCTTGATCATTCAGAGCTCGTAGACGTTCCTGTAATTGTTTCATTTTTTGAAATAACTCCACCACCAATGGGTCCCGAGTCTCAGACTACTGGCTAGAAGATTGTTAGTTCCTTTGACCCTTCTGGTCGTAGGTGCAACAATTTGGAGTATACTCTTGATTGGCTTAGTTTGAACCTCTAGCCTGTTGTTGCTAGCATACATTCCTGGGTGCAACTACCTCAGTTTGTCCTTGCACACCTTGAGTTTATGCTTGCACAAACATGGTGACTGCTTTAGTCAATTCTCCCATCATGTTTTCCAATCTCTCCTGGCGTTGATGGCAGGCTTGTGCTTTATTGATGCCATTGACAACCGCAGTGGGTTGGTAAGAGCTGGCTGGGGGCAAGCCAGTAGTAACACCTATGATAGGAGTGGTAGAGGACTTTGTTGTAGATACGTGACCTTCCAGTGGATAGGCAAAAGCGTTCGAGGTTCTAGTGGTTCTCCTCTAGCCATTATGGCAGCATAGGAGACAAACCAAGTTATGGGAAAGCAACTAGAAAATTGATGAGTCCTACCGAGCATGCCAAAATGTTGACCGTGGATTTTGATTTTGCCAAATCTAGCCAACCTAAGGGGTTATTGCAGACCCAAACTGCAATCTAGTTATGCAAATGTAAATAAAGATAGCAAATACCAGAAAATAGAAGAAGAATAGGATGAACATGGCAAGGTTTTTAATGTGATTCAGCTAAAATTGAGCGGCATCAGTCCCTATGTCCATGGTATTATTTTATTGCCTCTAAAGAAAATTTAGCAGAGTTACAATATACTAGCTTTGTCTTTGGTCTCTCTTTCATAGAAATCTCCTTTCTCTTATTTATAAAGGAAAGGAGGTTACAAGTGTAATTTTACATGTATTTCTGTTACATCAAATAATAAATATAAATGACAAGTGCAACTCCTATAAATTGGTTTCTATATACTGCTGGTTGACTTTAGTGGAATTCTTTCTATGGGTGGGCCCTCAAACTGCTTTTGTAGATAGGCGATAGAAATTTCCTAGTGATGCTTGCTCATGGCGAGCTTCCAGTTAAGCGAGATGTATTACATCTTGCGAGCTAGAGTTCTGGCTTCAAGGATGTTACTGGCCCGTAACGTTGAACTCATATTTTGCAAGCTCAAGTAGTTAGCGAGCTCTCGATTGAACGTGTTGTCTCACTTCTCAATGAGTTAGTGAGCTAGTTCTTCAGTTGAATCTGCTTGTAGTTGAGCCTTTGCCGGCCCATTTTAGCCCGATACCAGAGAATTCCCATAATAGAGGATATATAGGCTCAAAAAAGAAGAGATCCTTCATGATCTTGATTTCTCATACTTCAATACTTGTATAGATTGTATCAAGAGAAAACTCTTTACTAGAGCTAGAAAAGGGAAGAGAGGCAGAAAACATAATATCTTAAGCTAATTCACATTGACACCAGTGGACCAATTATACCTAATGCCATGGATGGCTATAAATACTTCATCACATTTATCGATGATTATTCCAGGTTTGGATGGGTGGAATTACTCAGTAAAAAATCTGAATCACTGAATGGCTTCAAGTCATTCAAGGCTGCAACTGAGCTCAAATTGGGAAAGAAAATCAAATGTGTTAACTTTGATAGAGATGATGAGTATTATGGTAGGTATGATAAAACTGGAAAAAACCCAAGTCCTTTTCCCAAGTACATAGAGGATTGTGGTATTAAAGTTGGTTACACCATGTCTGAGACATCGAAATAGAATAGTATTGCAAAAAGAAGAAATTGGACAGTTATGAACAAAGTGAGATGCTTGTTGGCTCATTTATCATTACCAAAGTTCTTGTGGGATGATGTCTTAAAGACTACTGCATATATTTTGAATTAAATTTCAAGTAGGTCAGTGCCTAAAACCCCTTATGTGTTGATTTATAGGAGTAGCCTGAGGCATTTCCATTTTTAGAGTTGTAAAGTAGAGGTGAAACCATATATTCCTTTTACAAAGAAACTTAATTCAAATACCATTATTGGGCATTTCATTGGCTATTATAGTAGGTCAAAAGGCAGTAGGTTCTATTGTCTAACCCATTTAACCAGAGTGGTTGAATTTGATAGAGCCATTTATTTTGAGGATAAGTTGAATAACAGTAGTCAGGTACCACACGAGCTTCAGAGATGAAAAGTTTTGTAATTCCATTAGTGCCATAGTGTGATGAGTCATCTTCTATTGTCCTACAGTTTAATCCAGTGCAACCAATGACTGAAAATCTAGAGTCACAAGAAATAATTAATGAAACTCCCTTGAGAAGGTTCATTAGAGTTCACATGTCACCAATCTCCAATGATTATCTGGTTTACTTGTAGAAGCATGAATCTGACATTAATGTTAATTTTGAACCCACTATATTTTAGCAAAAATCAAGTGTGGGATGTAGTTGAATTGCTTGTTGGTTGTAAGCCGATTGAATGCAAATAGGTCTTTAAGACTGAGCAAGATACTTAAGGTGAAATTGAGAGCTACAAGGCCAAATTTGTAGTAAAAGGCTACACTTAGAAGGAAGGCATTGACTATAAAGAAACCTTCTCATCATTATCAACTAAAGACTCATATTGAGTTATTTTGGCAATGGTAACTTATTTTGACTTGGAGCTACATGAGATAGATATCAAAATAGCTTTCCTGAATGGTGACCTGATAGAGACAATATACATGAAACAACTATATGGTTTCCAAGAGAAGAGATAAGAACACCTTGTATGTAAATTGAAAAAGTCCATATATGACTTAAGTAAGCATTTATATAGTGATATCTTAAGTTTGATGAGATAGTGACTTCTCTTGTGTTCAAGGAGAATAATGCAAACTAGTGCATCTATATAATGATGAGTGCAGGTTGTTTTGTGATCCTGGTATTATATGTTGATAATATTTTCCTAGCAAGTAATGACTTAAACCTGTTGATTGAGACAAAACAGATGCTGTCTTGGGAATATTGATTTTGTTTTGGGCATAGAAATTCATCGTGACAAATCCTAAGGTGTGCTTGGTTTGTCTTAGGGGCCATATATTGAGAAAGTAATAAAGAGGTTCAACATCACAATGTCCTCTTAAGTTTCTGCACCTATTCAAGAGGGTAATGTCTTTTCAAAAGCTTAATGTCCTTAAAGTGATGAAGAAAGAGAAAAGATGAAGAATGTCCCATATGCATCCATTGTAGGTAGATTGATGTATGCTTAGGTGTGCTTTTGTTGTTGGTGTACTGAGGAGATACTTGAGTGATCTTAGTTAGAGACATTGGATTGCTGCTAAAAGAGCAATGAGGTAACTACAGGGTATAAAAGATTACGTGCTGACCTATAGGAGATTAGGAGATCTCACAATTAAAGGCTACTTAGACTTAGATTTGGATGGATATCCATATGATCACAAATCCACATTTGGATATGTATTTATGATGGCAGGATGAGTTGTGTCATGGAATAGTGTCAAGCAGTCGCTTACAGCAACCCTCATTATGGAAGTAAAGTATTTTGTGTGTTATGAAACTACTTGTAAAATTGTATGGTTAAGGAATTTTATTGATGGTTTAAAAATTATTAAGAGCATCTTGAGGCCCCTAGCCATTTACAAATACAATGTTGCTACTATTAACTTCTCTCTAAATAATAAAAATTTTGCTTGTACAAAACATTTTGATGTTAAGTACTGGTTTGTGAGAGAGAAAATATGCAAACATATTACTTATATTTAGTGTTCCCATGGATTGTATGCTCATGGATTCACTAACCAAAGGTTTAGCAGTTGGAATGTATTAAGATCATGTAATTATTATGGGTTTGACTAAGTCTTTTGATGTATTTAGTTAGTGGGAGTACTATTGTATTTGATGTAATTACATTTGTTATTTATCTCAAGATATATATCAATGAAATATTCATGATATTGCCATATATTATTATTTATGCACATTATTTGGTTAGGATATGTTGTTGCAGATATTTAGACCTTCTATCGCTATTGTGTTTAGAACATTGATTCTCATTTGACATCTTAGTAGCATGTTAGTACCATTGTGTAGGGATTTATATGAATCACGTTTACCGTTATATAAATCTTATTATGCACAACGTACATTAAATTTTGGTCAACAAAATGTAGATGTGCAATGTGTATGATGTTAATATGCCTATCGAATATAATGTTTTCTACTGTTGGACACTTATGATCTCAATTTAAAGTGGTTACGATTTCTGAATTATGTGGTTTAAGCGAGAGATTATTAGAATTCTTTTCTCATTATGGTTCTAATAATTTAGAAATTATAAAGAATATATTTATTAAGGTAGCCCATATGTGATAATAAAAGTTGGGCTCTATTAGTGGCACTTAGGCTTGATTAAGGTATTGGGTGTTTTTTGTTGATGAGTTGGATCACTATCTGATCATTTTATTTTAAATAGGGTTATTACTTCTAATACCCTAGGCTATTGCATAATTTCTATCTGTATACAAACTATCTTCTAAATTTTCTATGAAAGTTAGGATAAGAAAGAGTGAGTGACTTTTGTGATTTGATCTATAGTTGTGATCATCTTGACTTTTGTAAACGTGATCTATATCTATCATTGTGATCAATTCAAAATTAGTGAGTATTATATTATGATAATGGATTAATCAGGAACTCTAGATAACCATTCTTCTATTTATATGTTTAATATTTTTCGTTTATTCACATATCATTTTGTTCCTATTTACATAATTTCATCGATTATAATATTATAAAAGGTTTATCATAGTTTTCCTAACAAAATATTACTTTCAACCCTACTTTCATTCATCTAGAAACATTTCCTCTATTTTAAATTTTTACATAGTTCTAATAAAGAGTAGGATCTTTCGTCCTCCATCTGAAAATTATGCCAATTAAAACCTGCCTATCAGCAAAATCAACTTGGTTTCCAACATGCACAATCTTCACATTTCTTTTTCTATTGGCTAATATCCTTCAATAAAACTTGAACCCAGGATGACTTGGTTAAAAAAAAAAGGGGGTCACTTGAGCAAATTCTCATTGGCTCATATCCTTCATTATGATTATATAGAACCTCTTAAATTTTAAATCTCCACATGCACTAAATAGAATTATCAAAGACTTTTGATCTTAATAATTTAAGGGAGATCACTTAATCTGACTGATTGCTATCACGTACTTGCTCTCATATATGAGAGTAGTAATGAAATTAAGTGAGATTACTAAGTGAGATTATCATTATTGATTATCAATGGAGGAGAACCCAAGTCCAAATTAAGTTGTAACTTAAAAACAAAAATAAAAGGTTCATAATGTTGGAAAAATCCAACATGTGGGCACACATATGTGAATTAAATGTGTGTTGCTATCTTAAAGTATAGTCCAATAAATGTGATCTAATAAAGTTTAAGAATAGGACTGAAGGGTATTAAAGTGTCATGGAATTAATGTGTAGAGACCATACGGTAATTTCTAATTTGATGAGGGGCCAAATTAGAAATAAAGAAAATTATATTATTATAT
>JANHAO010007913.1:0-19773 GCA_026873985.1 Saraca asoca | reverse complement strand
ACCAAACCACCAAGTCTCTAGCCAAGGACTGGGGGGCTTGGACATTTTGGTAGAAGATCTCCTTCAAAGAGTCAAGCATTTGGAGAAACATCCTCAGGCTCAAAATGATCGAAGTCACTTTGGGCAGCGAACCCCATTCTTAAGAGAGATGGTGGAGGAACCCCTCCCGTGCAAGCTCAAAGTCCCATCCATTCTGCTGTATGATGGAGACAGCGACCCGCACAACCATCTAGACCTGTTCAACATCCAGATAGATCTACAAGCCTATAACCCCTTGATCAGATGTCACGTCTTCCCTGCTACTTTGGGTGAAGTCCCTCGAATGTGGTTTAGGAACCTCCTAGCTCATAGCATTAGCAGTTGGGGGAATGTCAAGAAAAGTTTGTTGATCAATACCAAGCACTACGAAAGCAGCTCGCACCCCCGTGCCACCTCGTTACAATCTTCCAGGGTAAACAGGAAACACTAAAAGACTATATCGCCCGCTTCAGGCACGAGGTCAATAATGTCAAAAAGCCCTCAGATGAGTCTATCCTAACTACTGTCTAGTAGGACTACACAGAGATGGAAAGTTATTCAAGAGTTTGTACAAATTCCCAGTTAGCAACCTAGGTGAGTTTTATGAATGGCCCGTGAAACAAGTTAGATGGGATGAGACTTTTGGTCCATCGAAAACCAAAGCAAATAACTCAGCTCAGAGCAAGAAGAGGAGTAACCGTGGGAACATGAATGATAACCTCGAGTGCTAGCTCGCTAAGAAGAGTAAGGAGGAATGACCCCCATTTTCAGGTCATCACAGCACCTACAGCATCTGGACAGATGCTTAGGACAAGATCTTCGCAATGGAAAGGGACAAAGAGGATTTTGGAAAGCCTCAAACCTTGAAGACTCCTGGCAAGTCCAGAATCAATCAGGGGAAATTCTGTGCATACCACAATAAGTTCGGGCATGTTACCTCAGAGTGCTGGGCATTGAGAGACGCCATAGAAGATCTCATTAAAAGAGGTCGACTCCAAGACTATGTTGTGTAGCCTTCTAGGTAGCGGCTTAGGCCTTCCCGACAAGACACTGAGCAAGAGCAATCTCCTACTATCAGGACAATCTTTTAAACTCTTGTACTCTTCAGTAAATTATGTGAACATTTTGAATACGACTACTGATGTTTAATTTTTCTTTAAACAGGTGACCCATCTAATTGGCACCCCTCTTTTATTTGGGCACAAGATTGCCCCAACCACAAGATCGATCACCCTTTTATTTGGACATGAGATCACCCCGACCATAAGATCGATCACCCTTTTATTTAGGCATAAGATCGCCCCACCACAAGATCAGTCACCTTTTATTTGGGCACAAAATTACCCCGATCACAAGATCGGTCACCTTTTATTTGGGCACCTTTTATTTGGGCACAAGATCACCCCGACCACAAGATCGATCACTTTTTATTTTGGTACAAGATCGCCTCGGCCACAAGATCGGCTACCCTTTTATTTGGGCACAAGATCGCCCAGGCCACAAGATCGGCTAACTTTAATTTCGTAGCTCTTATGCGAATCAATTAAGCCACAGCTCTCATGTGCACTTATTAATTTCGTAACTCTCATGCGAACTTATCTATTTGGCCATGAGATCAGCCTAAGCATGAGATCACTCGCTTATTAATTTTACAGCTCTTATGTGAATCAATTATGTTGTAGCCCTCATGCGTACTTATTAATTTTATAGCTCTCATGCGAACTTATCTATTTGGCCACAAGATCAGCCCGAGCATGAGATCACTCACTTGTTGATTTCGTAGCTTTCATGCAAACTTATTTTATTATTTTATGATTCCCATATTAACTTATCTATTTATTTGGCCATAGGATCAGCCCAAGCACAAGATCGCTCTAATTCGTAACTCATGCTATCTTCTAATTTTGCACAAATCACACAGATTGTTCAAACTAAAATATTTACATGAGAAACAAGAACAACAAATAGAAATTTCAAAGAGAAATTTTATTCATCAAAAGACCTCAACGAGGCAGAATTACATCAGAAAGCCCTGCATGCAAGCAAATCAGAATACAAAAGGGAAAACCTATGACTAAGAAGAGAGACAGGCCACAAAGGGCTACTCTAGCTGACTAGAGCCCATGCATCACCAAAGCCCTCAAATTTCCCTTCCAATGCACAATCAATGGCAGCACTATAGCTTCTTATATCTCCAGCTCCTAGCTCTTTATGAAGGAAGCACATCAGGAAGTGTCAGGAGCTTGGCTGGCCGAACAATTGCCTCACGATGGAGCCGGGAGGATGCAATCTGAGATCCATATGAGATCTCTCTATGTTAGCGGGGAAGCTAAACCTTCCAAGTTCTTTATGTAACAAACCATACATGCCTCCATGGAAGGGCAAAATGTCAAAAATAGTGGTGATTTATCAGGAAACTCCATGGTTTGCTTAGTGCAGTGATAGAAGGGATTGCCTTTCCGTTATATAGAGCTAAGGCCAGCTCTATCAAAGGATCCAAATTTATTCCCTTAATCGTCATCATTTATGACAGTCTTGGGAATAGACTTTGACTAACTAGAAACCTAAGAGTCTCAACTCCCAGCCCACAGCATGAGCTGACAGTTAGGGGGCTTATGTTATATGTGAAAATTGGTTCATCTTGGATGGATACGCGAGAAGCCTAAGAGTGACAAAAGGATCGGTAGAAAGAACTATTCAGATCACTACGCCTTCAATCTGCATCGGAGTGCGCCCCTTGGCTCGAACTTGTACCTGACAGAGTGAGTTTGACATCTTCTTCCTGATGATATGCATGACCCCAGATTGTGTGATTTGGTCAATGAAGTGCGACTAGTGAGATGGAGCTCACCAGATAGAAGACCCAGTCATATCCTACCCCAACGGACAAATGGGGCCCACTTGTAGAAGACAATCTATAATAGCCAAAAATGTAGATTTAGTCTGTATATTCTGTTTTGTACATTAAATGTTAATGTAACATATTTACTGCACATATAATTACTATTGTAACCTCCTTTCCTCTATAAATATGAGGGAGGAGCCTTCTGTAAAAAAAGAAGATCAGAGAAAATAGATAGAAACTCTACCGAAATAGAAAGAGAGAACCTGAGTATTGTAACTTTATAAAAATACCATTATAATAATACGCTACCGTGGACGTAGCGTCTAGTGATATCCGGATTTGGCTGAACCACGTTAAACCTGATGTCTCCTTCTCTGCTATTCCCTTCATCTTTGTTTATTTTGTTATTTTGTTGTGCTTGAACTAGACAAAGATCAGAGATCCAGTAAGAATCCCCCCCGGTTGGCCGGAGTTTGGATCATTTCCAAAATTCGACCTTAACAAAATTAAAGTCAAACATAGACCTAAGCTCCCTCTATTGTTAATCTACCTACATTCTTTGTGATTGTGTTGGTTTATAGGTAGCATCGGCTTCTTGAACTTGTGATAAGGTAGTTTTGAGATTAGTTAGGATATCTTTGCCTTCCTTGGAAAATTAAGCTTTATCCTTATTAGTCAATTTCACTGCAAAATCTAGCTCGGATTGATTAGTTTTGAGTTAGTAAAGTTCTTTTAATAAATCTATGATCTTTGACTTCACCCCACAATCCACTTTGAGTTACCATTAGCTAACTCTAAAGTTCTATTATGCTTCTTGATCACAGCTTTCTTGATCTCAATAGCCTGTTTAGAGAATTGAATCAATTCTTCTTTTCTTGTTAATAATTCTTGGAAGGTTCTACTGGTAGTAACACAATCCTTAACCTTATCTAAGAATGAAGGTACTTGTTTATGAAAATTAAGGACCAATGATTTCAGGCCAATAGTAATTTCGGCTTTGGAAGTGCCTTGCAGAGTTTGTAAAGAGGAATGGAGAGTATCATGTTGATTGACCAATGATTTTATGCTAATAGTGATGTAGGGTTTGGATAGCTTATTTTATTTGTTCCCATCTACCAATGCCAATTTCAGAAATAGGAGTAGGTCTTCCATTCTTATTCCGGTGGAGAGAAATGTGGAAAAAGTTCACATTTTTCTGACAGCACCAATTTTAGCACTATTATCACCTTATTTGCCTCATCAAAAAAGGAAAGTGCACTGACATTTGGTATGTGGGTATCCTGACAAGGCAATTTAGTGACTGATAAGGTGATTTAGTGACTAGTGGGAGCTCTGGTGTTAGTCTTAATGGAAAGATATAAGGGCTAGTGGCTATTTCATAAATAGCAGAGGGCTTTAAAATGTGTTGACTAGCATCTTTGCTTGTGACTGGTTCCAAACTAGAGACAACATCCATCATATTTAAGTCTTGTATAATAGATCAGCCTTAGAGAAATAAGAGTGAGAACAAAGTAAAAGAAAATAGAAATAATCGATATATACCTTGGAATGAGTTGTGTCTTGAGCAGATGTAAGAGGTATTTGCAAAGTTGGACTAGGAGTGAGTAATGTGGTTTGTCCAGAAGTCATATTGCAAATTCCTATCAATTTAATAGTCCTTGTCTTTCTACATTGCTCACCCATATGTTTGGCCATCACCTGCTTTTAAGTCATTTAAGTGTCGACTGAGTTAAATGTTATTTTCCTTTGGTATTTTCTTTTCTTCTTCATGGCCGGTGGTTCAATATCTAGGAGCATGGCACTGGCTTCTTCACACTTCTTTTGTACTTCATCAGTAATGGCTCTTGTTGTATCATCACCTTTAGTTATGCTAGGTATTTCGATTGGAACAATAACTTCTTCAGATAAATAGAACAAAAGTTAGTATGTAAAATTTAAAAAAAGTATAAAAGTTAAACAAGTTACCTAAAAAATTCCCCACACAAGCCAGTGGTAACTGATTGATGTTGATAAGACATGAGTAGTGATAGGCAATAGTAACATTAAAATGAGAATTTGGTATGAGTAGTTTGGCTAAACTGAATGGGATATCATGCAAAGGTATAGATTTTGATTTAAATAGAGGAATGGTAATTTTTATAAAGGGGTTTCGACTATATTGACAGTCGATTTTAGTAATCTGTTAGCCAAAGGTTCTTGTTGAGCAAACTACTGTAAGAAGTATGAAAATGCAAGAAAACAACAAGAGCGGGAAGAACAAGTTCAGTATAGCAGATTTTTTACGTGGTTTGGCTAAAGTCAATGTGACCCTTCCATCCACGATGATTTGTATTTACTGTTGTGCTGTTATTTCTCTATTCAGATTAGCAAAGCAACAATACAAGTATTCTTTCACTATTTTGGCAAAGTTTCTGCATGGTTTTTTCACTCTCTCTTTATTACAATGAATTCTCTTCCTATTTATAGAGGTAGTGAGGGTACAAGTGAAATTTGACAAGTTGCAAAACTATCATTTTCACTGCTGTGGGCAATAAATGCTAGGGGCACTAAATGCTAAGCAAATCATTGTCAGTCTTTGAAGGTTGATTTGCCAGTTGGAAGCATGTCTTAGACTACTGACTAGACTTTAGCACTCTATACTTATACTTGGGGGTAGTTTGCTTGGCGACCTGGGATCATTTGATGTCTTAAGCTCACACTGGGTGACCTGCTGGCTGGTTCCTGTGACCTCATTCTAGAATAGGCTGGACCTTTTTCTACTGAGTTAGTCTATTGGGCCTTTGCTAGCCTATTTCATCCAGTCCAAAAAATACCCACAACATTAGCCCTTAAATCTCAATTCACTGTGTGAGCTAGGAGTTATTTCTTACTGGTAGAGTTCTTATTTGCGGTCTGTAGCATAGTCAAAGTCTTCATCTATGATTCGCTATGTTGTTAGAGTCTTCATTTACAGTCTGCAATGTTGTCATTTCAGATTTCAATTTCTCACTTTATCTGCACTAGGCCATACCTCCTACTGTGTATGTTTCATAATCGTTATCATGGTAACCTTTCTCTTTTTTGGATCGTTTGATCAAGGATAGCCAGATATCCTCTAGATTCTTTGGTGAAGCCAGACTAGTCTATATAAGGTGTGAGGAATTCTTCTTCCTACTCCACAAAATGACCTGATGAGTGTCTTAGTTAACCCCCTATGCTTTTGATAGCCTCGGTCTTTAGTGCAGTTTTGCAAGGTGTGTATAGCCTATTATGACAGTTCTCTTTAAGGATCCTAGGAAGTTTTGTTATAAGAAGTTCCCATGGATAATTCCTCTCTAAGGATCCTGAGAAACTTTGTTACATTCCTTCATAGCCCCTTCATGGCTACACTGAATAATACAACTCTTTCACCTCTGTCTTTTAGCCTCTTTACATGGTGGCATAGGGCATCTCTAGGTCTCGAAGTACCTAGGGGTGATGAAGCTAAAGGATGTTCTCCTTGCTTAAAAGGACTAGAAAAGATTTAGACAGCTGCCTTGCTGGCCTTAAATACTGATCCTTCCACTCCAAGTACTTGGGCACTCAAGTTAGGGAAGAAGTTGTAAGCTCAGGGGGAGGGCGAGGTAGAGTTGGAGCAGTTTAGCTTGCTCACTGATCTTATGGCTCATTGGAATTCAGCTCTTTCTTAGTCAACTATAGTCTTGCTTTGATTTGTACCTTTGAACCTTTATGTAAATTTACCTCGTTGAAAGGGGTTTTGTAATGTAGATTTGGGTAATATTTTTGCCTTTCCAAGTGCATCATGTTGAATGCTCCTTATAATTAATTTGTTTTAACTAAATGAATTTGAGCGTTCGAATGCCTCAGCTGGTCATGCACTTTCAGGTCGCATGAAGGCTGTGAGCACTAAGTCAAGTGAAAGTTATGAGCAATAAGTCGTATGAGAGTTGTTCCTCAGTTAGCACAAAATTGAGTGCCCAATGGGTGATCAAGTATGCGTTAGCTGGCACAAGGTTAAGTGCATGTGGTGCTTGAGAAAGTTAGTTGTAGGTAGGTGGTAAGAGGTTGCATTTATATGGTGCTTGAGAAAGTTGTCAAGTGCATGCGGTGCCTGAGAAAGTTGATCGCAGGTAGGCAGTAAGAGGTTGCATTTATATGGTGCTTGAGAAAGCCGGTCACATACATGTCAAGTGGAAGGTTGCATGCGAGCTACACCTTGATTAGTATGAGTTGGTTGCGGCACAGATCGAAAGCTACAGCTCATTGCTTGCAATCTACGATCTCCCAGGTCATTCGGTATACCTTTGCTCACTTCATTCGTGACTCTTAGGTTTCGATCACTAGCCTACATGATTATTTTTGCCTTTGGTGAACATGTTTTCTAGGCTAATAACAACTTATTACTGGTGTTCTCTGAACCGTTGGATTATGGGTAGTCGATTGGTTCTCAGATCCAACAGTGAAGCTGTATGTGATGTAATCTAAGGAGAAGCTTTTCCCCCTTCATTTGCCATTTGAAATCCAAAATTTTCAAGCTCTCCTTTCTCATTCTTTTTGCCTAACCTGTGACCATTCATCACCGTTCATTGTCGTCAGTGCTGTTCTGGCCTACCACACTCGTGGTTTAAGTTCAGGTTATTGAAAACCAGCCTCTTACATGCTTTAGATCTTCTTCTCCAATTAATAAGGTGAGTTTTTCCTCTCTGATCTCTGGTTTTTGGGTGTCTCTGTTTTGTGGTCTGTATGGAGTTTCACTCACTTATGATTGAAAAAGGATGGAATGTTGGTTGAGCTTGTTTACCTACATATTTTCCATGTTGTGTCTGGTTTGTCTGATTGATCCGTTAGTAAGCTTGAGGGTTTCTGGTTGCCATTTTGAGTCTTGCATTAGCTTTTTGGGCTTTAGGGGGTCCAATGGTCAAGCCCCTTCATATATCTAGAGTTTAGTTTTTTGGTGACTCGAGGCATATAAGATCTACTACATAGGGAGACCTTCATTAGGGTAAATCTCAATGTTAGGGTTAGTCTGCGTTTAGTGACCTGATTATTTCTTTTTTTTTTTTTTGTAGATGTCTCTGCCTCATAGACGCCATGATCACCAAATAGGAAGTGGAGATTCTAAATCCTTTGACGAGAGTGAAGAGCTACTTCGTGTCATAGGGGAGGTGACCTTTTAGAGTGGTGAGGTCGTAGAGGAGTTTGTAGCTTGCCCCAGACCTGAGGGGTTTGTAGGTTATATACCCTTTGCCCATCACCCCTCAAGCATCAAATTCCGTGAGCTTGAAGAGATAGCTCAAGCATATCATTTTCCAAGGGGTTGTCATATCTTAGCACCTTCTAGTAATGACCATGCTGCTCCCCCTCCTTTGAAGTTCATAGCAATGAGCATCCAACATCTCAGTGCTAGGTTTAGATTCCTAGTCCTTCTTTATGTAATTGATTTTTTAAACGAGCTAAAACTTTCCTCTTTCTAGCTGACCCCTAACTCGTATTCTCAACTAACCTTCCTAGTGCTTTTTTTCCTTAGGAATGGCCTTCCTCCCCCTTCGGTTAGAGTTCTTTGTAACCTTTACACTATCAAGAGCATCGGGCTGTGAGAAGGGATCTATTACCTCGCAGCTCGTCTATTTGTTTACAAGAAGTTTTTGCCCTAAGGGGATGCCAAGGGGAAATCCAACATGGGAAATTATAAGGCCTGTTGGTTTTATGTTTCCTGCCCATCCTTACATTATCTTCAAAATTTTGCATTTGTTTTGAATCTTGGTAAGTAAGTTGGGGGATACAGGCTAATTCTGGTATTCATTTTATTGTCTTAAATCTAACCTTCTATTATGTCTTGCAGACAGAGTTAGGAAAGAAAAACTAGTGCTAATGAGATAGGAAGTCGAAGTGCTTAACCAGTTTGCTACCCTTGAAGATCTCTAAAACGACTTGAAAATTGACGAGGAGCTTCTGCAGGCATAGGGGCTCTCTCCTGCCCTTGGCACCAAGCTTTTTGACAATACACGAGATATTGGAGCTTGTGAAGTTGAGGAGATTGCTTTGGCTAACTTTAAGGAGGAAGTATGGCGAGACTTGATCTTTTCACAACCCCATTCCCAGACTCTCCCAGGTCGAGGCTTGTCATTACCCCAGCCTCTGATGATGCTAGTCGTCCTTCCTCTTCTGCTATTCCAATAGAGACTTCACGGGCATTGGTCTCCATTTCATAACCAGAAGGGATTTAGGTCACACATGAGTCAGTGAGGTCCCTCGGCCATGGGCTTGAATCTTCAAATGAGCCTCCTCCTAAGAAGCAAAGAATTAACAAAGGGAAGGAGATTGTTGAAACTTCAAAAAAAGAGTCTAAAGGCATGCCAGGAGAAGGTCCCAATGGTCTGGATCCTATGACAAGGGGTATTACTACTTCTTTCATGAGCATATAGACCGGGTCCTAGAAACCCATACAAAATTATTGGAGTCTGGAGACTTACAGGGGGTCGACTTGATTGGTGTGATGATTTACCATTATATGTTGGTAAGTGTAATTCCCTCTTTTCAACTTTTACCCTTTCTAATGGATAACTTAGACCATTTTTGGTCATGTCAGGGCGCACTAGAGGGGGTGTCAAGTTGAGGAATGAGTTCATATTCTAGGAAGAAGAGCGAAACAAGCTTGAAGATGACCTAGTTGCTTCCACTACAGAGGCATTAAAGTTGACGAAGAGACTGCAGGCTTGTAAGACCTAGCTATGGGCTACTGAGGTAGCTAAAAAAAAGGCTGAAGATGCTTCAATTTATGAGATTCCAAGCTAATCTCAAAGCTTCATGAAGCTATTGATGAGCTGAGGTAGATACGGGGTGAGCTAGATACGACAGTGAAGCCGGCAGAGGTTGTTAAGAAGAAAGAGGAAGTTGCCAGGGATAGGGCCATCCGAGCTGAGGAAGAGGTCATTTGAGTCAGGGGGATACTGCTGCTATGGTTACACAAGCTGAGGATGCAATAGTTTCCCTAAACTACTGATAATTTCCTTTTTACTCTGTGAAAGAGGCACCCGGAGATGGACTTTACCTTCTTTGGTAGGGATGTTGAAATGACTATTCAATGCTTTGTGAGGCACACAAAGGCGACTTCAACTTTGGGTGTGGGAATTAGCGATGAAGGTCCTCTTGCTCGGGGTGATGTTTTGATTGAAGGTAGCTCGCAGGTCAAGAGAGGAGCTTTAACGGCACCCGAAGAGTAGATGGCAGAAGACTTGCTCAACCTTTTGACTCCTCAAGACTCATCCAAGCCCCTGACCACTCCGTAGGTCATCTCATTGTGACCTAGCTTTAGGCTCTAGTTTTTTTTTCGGATATTTTGAATGTACTTGAACTAAATTGACTATTTGTAATGAAACTGATTATCTTTTTGATGATTCTGTATGAGCTATTCTCTTTGACATGCATGTTTGACTTCGCTCATTCTGATTAGTTTATCTTTTGAACTTTTGTTAGGTCAAAGCATTTAGCAAAACGTGGCTTTGTGCTTGAGTGTTTGATTAGTAGGTGGCTCCCAAGGATAACTGGCTGAGCTAATAGCTTGAATATTTAATGAGCTGGCTATGGTCTATATTTAATAAGTTGAACACCTAGTAGATAGCACATTGCCAGCATAAACAGATTTTTAGAGATCATACACTATTAACCTAGATGGATCTGAACAGATCATATGATGTTAACCTGGATGGATCTTGGGAGATCGCACAATATTAACCTGGATGGACCTGAACAGATCACACAATGTTAACCTAGATGGACCTGAGTAGATTATACAATGTTAATCTGGATGGACCTGAACAGATCACACAATGTTAACCTGGATGGATCTCGAGAGATCGCACAATAATAGATTACACAATGTTAACCTAGATAAATCTTGGGAGATCGCACGATGTTAACCTAGATGGACCTAAATAGATTGCACAATGTTAACCTTGATGGATCTCGAGAGATTGCATAATGTTAACCTCGATGGACCTCAGGAGATCACATTCCAAAGATAGTTGTTCGAGCTAATAGCATAAATGTGGCTTAACAAAGTTCTGATTGAATTATTTTGAGATTAGCCCGCTTTGTGAGTCTACATTCCAAAGATATGTCAGGTTTTCAATAAAAACGAGATTGGCGAAGATAATTGAAGGAAATGACTTTTGAGCTTCTTTATTGAAATTCCAATAACAATATAGAATTACAGAGCCGAGCTTAGATTTATTGATAATACGGTCGAAGGTGTTCAGCATTCCAAACTCGAGGGAACTCTACCTTATTTACATTCGCCAGTTGGTAAGCTCCATTCCCTAACTTCTCCTTTATTATGTAGGGGCCTTTCCAGTTCAGACCCAACGTTTCATCGTTGGCCTTATGAGCTCTTAGTAAAATTAAGCAGAGCACTAGATCACCTACTTTATAGTCCCGAACTTGGACCTTCTGGTTATAATGTCTCATGACTCATTGCTGATAGGTCACAATCCTAAGGTGAGCTATATCCTTCACTTATTCAATAAGGTCAAGACACGTAGTGAGCAATTGGCTATTATCATCAAGGTTGAAAGTAGCTCCTTGGTGTGAAGTCACTTTAAACTTTGCTGGTATCATAGCTTCGGATCCGTAGACCATCATAAAGAGGGTCTTTCCAGTGGTGTCGCAAGCTATGGTTCTATAGGCCCAGAGTACTTTTGGTAGCTCATCTACCCATGCTCCCTTTTTGGCCTTCAATTTTGTTTTCAAGATCTGTTTAATGATCTTATTTACGACTTCAACTTGTCCATTGGCTTGAGGATGGACTACTACTGAGAAGCTCTTTATAATCTTGAGCTCATACAGAATTTGATAAATTGCTCACTAATAAATTGGGTTTTGTTATTGGTTACGATTTGTTAGGGAACCCTAGACCTACAAATGATGTTGCTCCAGATGAATTTTTCAATCTTAGAGAAAGAGATTTTAGCCCATTCTTTTACTTCTACCTACTTTGTAGAATAGTCGATGGCCACTACTGTGTGTTTGCAGCTCTCATGGCCTGTGGGGAGAGGTCCTATTAAGTTAATCCCCTAGATTGTGAAAGGCCACAGGCTAACCATTTGTTGAAGATATGCTGGATGAGCTTATGGAACCTTAGTGAACCTTTGGCACTTGTCGCATCTTATGACAAGGTCGATCGCGTCCCACTTCATAGTTGGCCAATAGAACCCTTGTTGGAGTGTTTTTTTAGCTAGGGATAGACCCCGGCATGGTTTCCACAGTGACCAACATGGATCTCCTTAAGGACGGTGTCATGATCAGGGCCATCAATGGAACTAAGGAATGGAGCTAAAAATTCCCTCCTATAAAGCATGTCATCGACAATGTAGTATTTGGTAGCTTGAGCTCACACATGGCGTGCTTCCACTTTATTCTCCAGTAGCCTATCACTTCATAGATACTCTAAGATTTGACTCATCCATGAGTTTTGCACCACAACAGTTGACATCACGATGCCTTTCTATTAAATACTTGGTTACAGAAGGAATTCCACTGAAATTGCCCCCGGGAAGTCTGTATCTTTGGCTGTGGCTAGGTGAGCTAGTGCATCCACGTGTGTGCTTTGAGTTTGTGGGATCTGATTGACCTCGTACCTTTGAAAACTATTAAGCAACTCTTGAGCTTTTTAAAGGTAGATAGGCATCTTTGACCCCTTCGCCTGTTACTTGCCCTTTATGTGACAGACAACAAGCTGAGAGTCGTTGAATATCTTCAAGTTTTTAGCTCGCAGCTCCTTTGCTAGGTGAAGTCCTATGAACAGTGCTTCATATTTTGCTTCATTATTGGTGCCTTAGAATCTAAATCTCAGTGCATAGAAGATTTTGTGTCCTTTCGAGCTGACCAAAAGTATTCCTACCCCTGCCTTCTGCCTGCATGAGGATCTATTGACAAAGAGTTCCAAATATGGTCTTTCCAAAGTCTGTACTTCTTCCTTCAAAGGTTCGATAAACTTTGCGATAAAGTCCGCTAAGGCTTGCCCCTTGATCAGCAGTTTCGATTTATATTGGATGTCAAACTGAGTTAGCTTGATGGCCCATTTGAGCAGGCGTCCTAAGGTGTTAGTCTTTTGTAGGGTCTGCTTTAATGGGTACTGAGTGAGCACCTCAATGGTATGTACTTGGAAGTAAGGTTGTAATTTCCTAGAGGCAATCACAAGGCAATAAACGAGCTTCTCTATAGGTGAATAATTCACTTTCGCATTTAGTAGCCTTTTGCTTATGTCATAAACTGGGAGTTGAGCCCTACTTTCATCTCGGACAAGAGCTGCACTGATAACGTACTGGGACACTCCTAGGTAAAGAACGAGCTTCTTGCCTTCTCGTGGTTTAGATAGTAGTGGAGCTTAGCCTATATATTCTTTCAAATGCTAGAAAGTGGCCTCGCATTCCTTAGTCCATTCAAACCGTTTAGCCTTTTTCAGCACATCAAAAAATGGTATGCATTTATTTGTCACTTTGGAAATAAATCTACTAAGTGCCATGACCCGACTAGTTAAACTCTGCACATCCTTAACCCCGGTCAGGGACCTCATGTCTATGAATGCCTTAATCTTTTCTGGGTTCACTTCAATCCCTCTACTATTAACCATAAATCCAAGAAATTTTCCTAAAGCCACCCCAAAGGCCCACTTAAGTGGATTTAACTTCAACTAGTATTTCCTCAAAATTTGAAACATTTCATCCAGGTCTCTCACATGATCCATGAACTACTTGGATTTCACGAGCATGTCATCCACATAGACCTCCATGGTCTTCCCAATCTATTCTTTGAACATCATGTTGACTAGCCGTTGATAGGTCACTCTTGCATTTTTTAGTTCGAAGGGCATCACCTTATAGTAATACAGTCCATGATTTGTGATGAATGAGGTGTGCTCCTCATCTCAGGGCTCCATGTGTATTTGGTTGTACCCTGAATAAGCATCTATAAAGTTGAGGAGCTGGTGCCCGGTTGTTGTATCAACAAGCTGATTGATCCTTAGCAAAGGGAAGCTATCCTTCGGGTAGGCTTTGTTGAGGTCAATGAAATCAATGCACATCCTTCATTTCCTATTTTTCTTTTTCACTAACATGGGATTAGCCACCCAGGTCGGGTAGTGAGCCTCTCAGATGAACTTGTTAGCCAAAAGTTTATCCACCTCCTCCTTTAAAGTGATAGATCGCTCGATAGTCATCGACCTCCTTTTTTGGTGAACTAGTTTGTTGTGAGGATTAATATTCAGTCAACTGGGATCAATCCCCACCATATCTTCGTGATTCCAAGCAAAAACATCTAGATTTGCCTTAAGGAATTCAGCTAGCTAGGTCTTCAATTCGAGAGTTAAGTTCTTTCCCAGCTTGAGGCACCTCCCAGGATCTGCCTCACTAGCCCGTATGTCCTCGAGCTCCTATACAGGGCAAGTTTCCTTATTGGTATCTAGGTCATGCTTGGAGCTTGAGGTTTTCTACCAAAAACTAGGTCAACCATTTTCTACCTTTCCCCGATCTTAACAACATCTTCGTAACAACGTCGAGTTGCATGTTGCTCACCTCACACACACCCAACTCCACTGGGGATTAGGAACCATATAGTTAGCATCTTGGTGGATATGACCATGTCCAAATCATTCATCGTAGGTTACCTTAGCACCACATTATATGCTAAAGGGCAATTAACAATTATGAAGTCTATCAGGACAGTGGCTTAACGCTCTAAGTCTCCCAAGGTGAGAGGAACTCTGACTTGCCCCACTCAAAATATTGTATCCCCTGTGAAACCAAAAAGAGGCTTTAGGGAAGATTTCAAGTCACCTTCACTCAATCCCATCTCTTAGTAACACTTCTTATACATGATATTGACTGAGCTACCAATGTCTAACATGATTCTTTGCACTTTGGCATTGCTGATCTTGGCTCGGATGACAAGTGCGTCATTGTAGGGGGATTGAATCCCTTGTGCATTATTGTCTATGAAGGTAATGTTGTCGAAGGTAGTTTTAGCCTTCTTAATAGGTCTTTCAGATTCATAACCATGAACATGATATGATTTATACTTCATACATAGTGCTCAAGTGACCTATTCGAGGAACCTGCAATGTGTGGCTTGCCATGGACTGTGAAGATGGTCCTTACCACAGGCGTTTATTCCTACTCAGCTTGCTGGGATGATTATTGTGTTAATTGTTATGAGTGCTGGGGTCACTGCCTTGCAAGTCACACTACATAGTCCATCAAGTGACCTCTTCTAATTAGACCTTCAATAGCATCCTTGAGTGACCTACATTTAGAAGTGTTATGCCTGATATCATTATGATAGGCACAAAACCTGCCAGCATCGCTGAGCTTTTCTATTGTGTATATCCTCTCTGGGGTGTCAAATAAGATGTTGTAATTGTCATGGCGACCTTGAGGCTGGGGTCGCTCCTTCTTGGCTTTCTTCATAGGTTGGATGTTGGCGCCTTCATTCTGGCCCATTCTGCCTTTTTTGCCATTGCTCCCTCTTTTGTTTTGGTTGGCGTTAGAGCTACTCGTCTCATTCCTCTATTCGAGCTTCTTTAGATTGAAGGTTTCCTCCTAACTAACCTCCTTAGTAGCTTACTCATAGAATTCTCCTAGATCTCTCACTGGATATTTATACATGCTTTCACATAGCTTGCCATCTTTGTGGAACCCTATAGAGATTACTGTGAAGATGCTGTCGTCGAAGGGATTCTCTATGTTATTTACCTCGTATCAGAATCTTGTAATGTAATCTTTCAACGATTTATCCCTTTGCTGAAAGATTGTCACAAGGTGGCAAGATGGTGCAAGTTGCCTCCTGAGAGCTTTATATTGATTAATGAATCTTTTTTGGCACTCTTCCCAATTGTAGATATTGTAAGCTGGGAGGCTCTTGAACCATGCTCAGGGTACATCTCTAAGAGTAGTTAGAAAGACATGACATTTGACTAAAGAACTGGTCATTTGAAGATCCATCTGGATGTTGAAAGCATCCAAATGGTCATACAGATCAGTTTTCCATCGTATGGTGGGATGGCAAGAACCTTGAATCTATGAGGGAGAGGCTCCATCTTGATCTCTTTGGAAAATGGGGTCCTCTCCTCATAGTGATCTGAATGGTACCAAGTTGAGGGACATTCCTTCAATCGCTATACCATTTGTAGTAGCTCCTTCATCATTGAATCCTGCATTTTAGGTCATTGTTCCTTAGTATTGTTACGACCTGTATTCGAGCCTTCGATGTGATGCAAGCCCCCAAGTCATCGATTTCCATCATGTTCATAATCTTGGCAATCCTCAAATTTTGGTCGCGAGTTGGTAGAGCGAGTTGAGTCGGCTTGTCGAGGTCTTTCTCTAGTTGACCTCTCTTCTTAGACTAGCACCTCTTTCTATGGCCCCGATCTGCTCTCCCAATTGCAGTCACTTTAGCCTATTTTTGGGCCCCATGGGTGTGTGCCTGGACCAGTGCTACAACTACATCAGCAAGTCTCCTAACTGTATTCTTGAGTGTTTCTTGGTGCTGATGCAATGCTTGTACACCATTAGCCCCAAGGGGAATGGAGGAAGTGCTTGCTGGAAATGGGTTTCCATCTACTAGCGTATTTCATGGTTGCTCTCCATAGCTGCCTGGTTGGTTAATGGTGGAGTTAGAACTCCTAGTTGTTCTTCCTCTTGCCATCTCGGTTAGTTGTTGTGTCAGTAGTAAAGTAGTCTAGCCCTCCTTTTAGCACCAAAATGTTGATGGTCGATTTTGGTAATCGGTCAACCAAAGGTTCTTGTTGACTAAACTACTGTAAGAAGTATGAAAATGCAAGAAAACAGCAAGAGCAGGAAGAACAAGGTGAATACAGTAGATTTTTTACGTGGTTTGGCTAAAGTTAGTGTGACCTCTACATCCATGATGGTTTGTATTTACTGTTGTGTTGTTATTTCTCTGTTTAGATTAGCATAGCAACAATATAAGTATTCTCTCACTATTTTGGTAGAGTTTTTGCATGTATTTTTTACTCTCTTTCTGTTATAATGAATTCTCTTCCTATTTATAGAGGTAGTGAGGGTACAAGTGTAATTTGACAAATTACAAAATGATCATTTCTACCGCTATGAGTAATAAATGCTAGGCATCGGATAATAAATGCTAGGCAAATTATTGTCAGTCTTTGGGGGCTGATTTGTTGGTTGGAAGCATGTTTCAAACTGCTGACTAGACTTTGGCACTCTGTACTTATACTTGGGGGTAGCTCACTTGGCAACCTGGGATCTTTTGACATCTCGAGCTCACACTAAGTGACCTGCTGACTGGTTCCTATGACTTTATTCCAAAATAGGCTAGACCCTTTTCCACTAAGTTAGTCCATTGGGCCTTTGCCAGCCCATTTCATTTGGTCCAAAAAATACCCATAACATTCTATATGCTTTCCATTAAGAATGATGGTGACGTTCGTAATATGATTCTTTTTTCCCACTGAGGGTTTCATCGGCTTCAATAATCATGTACTTTAGGTGTTTGTGGTTATATTTGATTTTATAATACTTTCCAAAGGCCATTATTTTTGCAATATGCATACCTGTAGTATTGGACAATGCTTCAATAGTCTACACATTTACAGAATGAGAAAGTCAGTCAGAGATTGATGCATAAAAATATAAGTGAGTTTTGGAGAACCATCACCCTAAGAATAATACAGTATACACAAGACATAGGGAAAAGTTATGAAACTTTAATTGCACTCACATGGTCGAATTGGCCTTCTCAATAAGAAAACACTCAAGTGAAGGACATAGGTGAATTTTTCGAGTGAGTCACCAAGAAAATCAGGTGGGAAGAGGCCTTTGGCCCAAAAAGGTTTGATTAGGGGAACGAGAAGAATGGCTACAACAGGAATAAAAAGAGTAATGGCAAGAACAAGAAAGAGAACTAGAACAATGACTCTGGTAACTAGGATGCAAAAAGGGCCAAAAGTGGGCAACCTCAGCATCAAGGTTGCTACGAAAGTTAGAGCGTCTTATTAGATACTCAGGATAGGATATTCACAACGAAAAGGGTAAGGAGAACTTTGGAAAGTCCAATCCCACAAAGGTTCCCAGCAAATTTAGAAATAGAAACAAATTTTATGCATACCATGATAAAATTGGGCATAATACATTGAAATGCTAGGCACTTAAAGATGCAATTGAGATTTGATTAAAAGAGGTCATTTAGGGGACTATGTTGTGCGACCTATGGAACACTGATATCAATGGCCCCAGCAAGCTTCTAACCAACAATGGTCACCAGTAATAAGAACCATATTTTAATCTTGTAATGATATCTAGAAATTAAAAGTATCTTAAATTGTTTTGTCTACTAATCTTTGAATGAATTTTTAGCGAAGCTTGGCACTGAAAGCCAACTACTCCATTAACAAACTCAAATTGTACTAGCTAAGGCACATCCTTTGAACATTCATCTTGACAAATATACATTATCCTACTCGACAAATATACATTGTCATGGTTAATCTAACAAATATACATTGTCACACTTAGTAAATATACATTGTCGTGACGAGTAAGCTGAGGTGTAGCTCTTATGTGATCAATTTATTGAGGTGCAACCCTCTGAACAAAGTTGGCTTGACAAATATACATTTTCTCGCTTAACAAATATACATTATCGTGGTCGACCTAATAAATATATATTATCTTACTTGGTAAATATACATTGTCATGACATACTAGCCAAGATGCAGCTCGCATGATTAATTCATTGCCAACTAAGAAAAGACAAATATACATTGCCTTGCTCGGTAAATATACACTACTGCAGTCAACTGGCAAATATACATTATCTTAGTTAACAAATATACATTGTCATGAAGACTCGATAAGTATACATTGCCTCTCTTGAGCAAATATACATTGCTCGAGATAATCTGGCAAATATACATTACCTAGCTTGAGCAAATATACATTGCCATGGATTACAAGTTAAAGAGCACACATGAAACCTATTGTTTATAGCTCTCATGCAACCTATTGCTCGTAGCTTTCATGTGACTTATCATAGCTCTCATGCAACCTATCGCTTGTAGCTCTCATGCGGTCTCATATTTAAAGGCATAGCCTTCATGTGACCTGCTCAATGTGCAAACTGAAGTGCACCTGATCACCCATTGAGCACTCAAATTTGTGCTAGCCATGGCGCACCTAATCGCCCATTAAACACTCGGACTCATATTAGCTAAAGTACAATCTAAGCATTCTACTCACTATTAACCGAGACACTTCTGTGGCCTCTTGACACTTGCTGCAAATTGAGGTCGCGTCTCTCATATCTATCTCAATATTCAATTTATGAAAATAGAGGCTATGCTCTTTTGTGACTTGCTATGTTTTCATGCGATCTATTGGCCATTCGGCATGACACGTATCATTGGTGGCCATAATTTACTGGCCACAGCCCACTTATATAAATTCATACAATCTACTCATTATTTTATTCATTATCTATCATATTTCGCTCACCAAGGTCGATTGACCTATCGGGCACTCTTTTTACTTGACAAGTATTGAGCTGTGATTTGTAGGAATCTATCCATGACAGCCTACATATTATTTTCTATAGAACATCCAACGTGATGCATGTTAGGTCCCAAATTAGGTAGTATAAGGATTTAAAGAGTGGTAGACAATTTTTAAAGCAGAATTCAAATCAGATCTTGCCCTTATCTCGTTGGAGACATAGTATATAATCTTTGTTTATTTGTCACTTGAGTTGTAATGAAATAATGAATTCTTGTGATAGAAAAGATTCAGTTTTAGCAGGATTTGTGAATTAATATAGTTTGAAATAACCAGAACTTAAAATAAAATTGAAGCACAGGGTTTTTAAAGTGGTTCAACTTGAATTGAAACCACAATTCAAGTCTA
>JANHAO010007912.1:0-19733 GCA_026873985.1 Saraca asoca | reverse complement strand
TTTTTTAAGATGAAAAAAAATATTTAATATTATTTATAACTTTGTCATTAATGAAAATAGGTTTTCTTCTTATTTTTTTAAAAAAATTGAAAACAGCTATATACAAAAATAAGGGAAAACAATATTTTACTGTTTCCTAAAAACTATTTTTTAATTACATTTTTAAAAAATAATTTTTAAAAAATAATTTCTGAAAACAAGCTGATAAACAAAATTTTTTATTTTTAAAAAATAAAAAAATTATTTTTGAAAACAAAAAAAATAAGCTTCCAAATCTAGTCAATCAAATCTGGTGACCTTTGAGGGGTTCATTTCGAATAATGGATGAGGTCAAGATTGACGGACAGATGTAAAACCTCACGTGTCCTCTGCCACAAAGTCCTCACCGTCATATTTCTGGCATCAATAGGCTCTTAAAATTTTAGATACTTCATTTTAAGATAGTCTAATATGTGCATGCAACCAAAGAGTGCATGTATTTTAAAATCTATTTTTAACGACAGAACGTCCCACTGGTTATAGATTGGGTGCTTGTTTTCCTATTTTTAAATTTTTTTTCTAATTTTATATTTAATCTTAAAAAAATAAATATTATTAGGACAAGACTTTCACATCCAGCAGTATTTTCAGGGCATAAGCACCTTAATTGTGAGTTTCAAGAGATTGACTATTTGTTTCAAAACATTAAACCGACCATCTTTTATCATTTATTTATCAATATGTAGTATTATCTTATTAAAATCAATAACTTCAAAAACTTTCCATAGTATATAATTTATTTAATTTATCCTAATCCTTCGACACAATCAAATTAATTATCATCTAAATTCTGCAACCTAATTAAATTAATTTGTTGCTCCTTATAGTTTCACTTAATTTTTAATTAAGTCCTTATCTTATATTTAAATTTTTAATTAAAATCTCATCCTTATTTTTTATTTTAGTTGGATACTTCATGTCATTTTCTTGTTAGATTTTATTAGTATTTAACACACTTGGATAGTTTTATCAATTGTTGATGCAGAGCTTACATACAATTTCTATTGAATTGAAGTGACAAATAACATAGAAAAAATTATGATATTTTATAAAATTTTCATTTTTAAAGGGAAATAATGAATCATTTATTTCTCACTTCCTAAATTGCTCATATATAATTATCTATGTAGTTAATTCTTGTTATGGGCATTTTCCGGAAACACGGTTTGAGCCAGCCAAGGTCTAATATGAGGCACGATTAACTAGAGGGAGGCCCAGATTGGAGGATCGAGGTCGCTCAGTGAGGACCCCAAGTCATCGGGCATGAGTTGAAGGCATCACTCAATGTCATAGCAGGGAATGCAGCTTGTTGAGAGGGCTCTCAACACGTCAGCGAGAAGCCTATCGCCCACGAGGAGAACGACTAGGCAAGGACAACGAAGTCAGCCAAAGCTTCCAGCTCGCTCATCTTCCAGCTCCCCTACCAAAACTAGATACATGTACGGAGCCCAATTAGCAATCCAAGGCATATGTCTCCAACGACAGTTCAGCCTCCAAACCTAGACATTAGCTCTCCAGAAGTCTGACAATGATTTGCCTAGTATTAATTACCTAACACCAAGCATTAAATGCCCGAAGCAGAGGAAATGATCATTCTGTTGTTTGCAAAATTACACTTATAAGCCTCCCCCTTCTATAAATAGGAAGGGGTGGTCACCGTGAAAAAAGGAGAGAAAGATCTTATATGTAGAAACTTTGCTGGAATACAAAGAGAGCACTGTACATTATGAAAAAATACTGCAGTTGTATTCAAACTCTGTAAAATAATCCTTTAGTGAGCAAATAAAGACCAGCGTGGACGTAGGGGCTAACTTGGCTTTAGTCGAACTATAATAAACTCCTGGTGTTTGTTGTTTCTCTTCTCTTCTGCTATCTCTCTTTTCTATTTTCTACCATATTTTGCTTGCAGTTAGGGTAATATTGAACTCAAACCAGTTAATCAAATTTTGGTGTCAATATTTTGGAGTTAGAGGAAGGGCCCGCACTACACACTCATTGTTCTTCTATTCCTGATAAATTATTCCAAGCTATTTTAAGTGCAATGGCAAGAGGGAAAACAACGAGAAGTGCAGAAGTTCCCACTAGCTGACCCAAAGATCAGACACAACAGCATAATACAGCTGCCCCTATGGTGGACCCTAACGCTAGCACCACTTCCCTCATTCCGTAGCAATTTGTGGCTCCCGGAATCAATAAAGGTCAAACTTGGCAACAGCACCAAAAAGTACTTGACTGACGTCAGGAAGCACTAGAGAATACCATGAAAGAGCTGACTGATATAGTCAGAGCATTGACTTAGGTGCACACCCAAGGTGCACCAAGTCAAGGTGAGGTGGTCGTACCTGAGGGTGGATATCACCAGCTAGGGCCTCAGCACGAAGAGCAAGCCAGGACCAAGCGTCATCAAATCGGCTCATTTTGTTAATCCAACTCACGGTTAAGGTCCAAAGTCCATCGAATTTAGAAGGATAAGGGAAATTACCAACGAGGTGAAAGCTCGCACCGAGGCGAGAGCTCACATGAAACTGATCACAAGCAAGAGGTGGACCACGACTCGTCTAGCTGCGAGCATGACAAAAGGCATAAAACTTTTGACGTAGTAGGTGAGACGAAAGGAGTTGAAGGACTTCCAGTCATCAATCTAAATCTCAAGATCCAATGGTTGAAGAACTACTCCAAAGGATGGAGCAGTTAGAAAAGAACTCTACGTCCTAAGGGAACCAAGAATCCCACAAGAAGAAAACTCCATTCTCCAGTCAAATTGAGACGGAGCACCTTTCCCACAGGTTTAAAATTTTGAACATCCCCATCTATAATAGGGATAGCGATCCTTACAGCCATTTGGGCACTTTTAACGTCCAAATGGACTTGTAGATTTCTAATCTGCTGGTGAAGTACCGAGTCTTCCTGGCCACGCTCGGAAAGGTGTTGCAGACATGGTTTAGAAGCCTCCCAGCTCATAGCATAAGGAGTTAGGAGGAATGTCAAACAAAATTCTCAACCAGTATAGGGCGTTGAAGAAACAGCTCGCCCTCTCCTACCACTTAGCCATGGTCTTCCAATGAAAAGATGAGTCGCTCAAAGACTATATCACCAGGTTCTACAGAGAGGTTAGCAATGTGGAAAACCCATCGGACAAGAGTGTCTTCATGGCAATCTCAGCCAGACTCCGAAAAGATGGAAAACTATATGAGGACCTATACAAGTCTCCTATTAAAAGCATGGGCCAGTTCTATGAGCAAGCCGCCAAGGAGATCCTATGGCAAAAAACTTTGGGTCCAAGGAAATCGAATAAGAAGGAAGATGCAAGTACCTCCAATCGAGGTAGGAAAAGAAGTGGAGGTAGGAGTAACAAAGAAGGCTAAAAGGGGGGCTCTGGAGGCCAAATAGCGAAGAAGGCCTGGAACGAACAATTTCAGCTTCGAGGTTGCTAGGATACCTACACCATCTTGTCAGACGCTCTGAACAGGATCTATGCGATTGAAAGGGACAATGAAGACTTTGGCAAACCCAAGCCCTTAAGGACCCCTATTGAGAAGAGGAACCGCAACAAATTCTATGCCTATCATAGCAAAGTTGGGCACAACAGGTTGGATTGCTGGGCGTTAAAGGACGCCATTGAGGACCTCATTAAGAAAAGTTGCCTAAGAGATTATTGTGGTGAGATCCCTGGGGTAGCGACCCCTACGTCCCAACAGCTTGCACCGCAATGCCACCAAACTCTGAAGAGTAAGGAAGCGCCTTCTATAAGGATCATTTTCACCATACATGGTGGACCTCACATCATGGGTATTTCAAACCGATCACACGACCGCTAAGTGCAAGCGATGGTTCGTCTCTTTCTAGTGAGTCATGTGGAATGTGAAAGGCTTGCTAAAAAGGCTAAGATAGCTTCGGATAGCATCTCATTCATGGAGGAAGACACACAAGGGATTCATTATCCTCACAATGATGCAATTGTCATCCGAGCAAAGATCGACAACGCAAAGGTGAGAAGGATAATGATTGATACTAGAAGCTTTGTGAATGTGATGTACAAGGGATGCTTCGACCAGATGGGTGTGAGTACGAGTCAGCTGGATCCATCACCCGAGCCCTTTTATGATTTTACGGGAGATGGGATACTCCTGGTGGGATAAATTAAACTCCCACTTACTTTGGGGGACCTCAATAAACAAGCAACTGTCATGGTGGACTTTGTGGTTATAGATTGTCCCTTGGCCTACAATGTGATGCTGGGGCAGCCTGTCATGAATGATTTTGAAATGGTGACATCAACCAGGACCCTTACCATCAAATTCCCAACCCTAAATAGAGTCCGATGCATATGAAGGAAGCAACAAGTAGCCCCGGTGCTGCTATGAAGATGCAATTAAACTCAGGGTTCAAGGGAAGAAGGTGAACGTGGTGTCCAGAGGAGAACCCTGGGTAACAAGCATAAAAAGGGTTAGTCATGACCTTGACCCTTGAGAGGTGGACGCTGAGCGAGCCACCGAACCAGTTGAAGAGCTTGATGATGTGCAAGTAAGTGAGAAGGACAAAGAAAGATGCCTCAAGTTAGGGAAATGCCTATCGCTTGATGTGAAAGTACAACTGGCAAATTTTCTTAAGGCAAATGTAGACATTTTTGCTTGGAACCATGAAGAGATGGTGGGTATCGATCTGAATATGATGTCACATAGATTGAATATCGATCCCCTGGTCAAGTCAGTTTGCTAAAAAAAAAAGACCAATGACCACCGAACGTTATGCGGCACTCAAAGAAGAGGTGGATAGGCTCTTAGCAAATAACTTCATCCGAGAAGCACACTACCCTACTTGGGCGGCCAATCTCATCCTTGTAAAGAAGAAGAATAGGAAGTGGAAGACGTATATTGATTTTACTAACCTTAATAAGGTGTGCCCTAAAGATAGTTTCCCTTTACCAAGGATAGACAGCTTGTAGATGCGACGGTGGGGCATGAACTCCTCAGCTTCATAGACGCCTATTCAGGGTACAACCAAATTTCGATGGCCACGTAGTACGAAGAGCATACCTTATTTATTACTAATCATGGTTTGTACTGCTATAAGGTAATGCCCTTTGGGTTTAAGAATGCAGGGGCAACCTACCAACAATTAGAAAAATGATGTTTCGAGAGCAGATTGGCAAGACCATGGAGGTTTATGTTGATGACATACTGGTAAAATCTAAATAGCTAGTCGATCACGTCTACGACCTAGATGAAATGTTCCAAACCCTAAAAAGGTATCAGATGGAGCTGAACCCACACAAATGTGCGCTCGAAATAGCCTTCGGTAAATTCCTTGGCTTCATAGTCAATAATAAAGGGATCGAAGAAACCCAAAGAAAATCAAAGCACTTCTTGATATGCATTCTCCCACCGATCCAAAGGATATCCAAAGCTTGAATGGTCAGGCCGTTGCGCTTAGTAGATTCATTTCGAAAGCAACAGACAAATGCGTTCCCTTCTTTGACATCCTTAAAAAGGCAAAAAGGTTCGAGTGGACACCGGAGTACGAGGTCACTTTTCAGAAGCTCAAATCGTACCTCAGACAAGCACCTCTCATTTCCAAACCAAAAGAGGGTGAAAAAGTGATTGTATACTTTAGGGGTATCCCAGCACGCCTTGAGCATGGCCTTAACATGAGAAGAGGGAAAAGCTCAACTTCCCATCTATTATGTAAGCAAAAGATTGTTGGCTATCGAAACAAGATACTCACCCATAGAAAAGCTTGCCTACTGCCTGGTTATCACCTCGAGAAAGCTGCGACCCTATTTCCAAGTTTACAGCATCAGGGTCCTCATGCAATTCTCGCTAAGACAAGTCCTACAAAAGATAGATACCTCAAGATGGCTGCTCAAATCAGCAATAGAGCTTGTTTAGTTCCATATTGAACATAACCCCAGAGCAACCATAAGGGACAAACATTACCTGATTTCATTGTTGAATTCACAGGACCTACATAAAAGGAGGTAGAAGTTCTGGAGACCCCATGGTAGGCGTTATTCATTGATGAGTCGTCTAGCAACCAAAATGCTGGAGCAAGGATACTTTTCATCAGTCCAGAAAGACATAAGGTCTTTTGTGCTTAAGGTTTGGCTTCCAAGCCACTAATAATGAAGTTAAGTATGAGGCCTTATTGGCAGGTTTACAATTGGCCAAGGAGGTGCACACCAAGAGATTAAAGATTTTCAGTGACTCGTAACTTATCGTTTGCCAAGTGAAGGGTGAATACCAAGCTCGAGGGTAGAAAATGATGAGTTATCTCCAAAGAGTCCGAAAGCTGTTAGGCTCCTTCTAGCAATTCGAGATCAGTCAGATTTTACGAGCCTAAAACATGCATGCTGATGCTTTGGCTCGTCTGTCCACCACTTACGATCCCGATCTCATAGGAATGATCTTAGTAGAGCTCCTTCCATCCCTGAGTATTGAGCATCAAGATGTTGTGATGATGATGGCCAAAGCACCTAACTTTTAGATGAATCTGATCTTGGACTACCTACAGAATGAAAAGTTACCAGGAGATAAACTCGAGGCACGATGTCTACGAGCTTGAGTAGCCAAATATTGCATCTACAATGATGTGCTTTACAAGAAAGGGTCCGTGACCCCACTTTTGAGATGCATAGATGGTGAGGACTACAGCACCATCTTGGAGGAGATTCATGCAGGTCATTATGGAAACCACGTTGGGGGACTGTCATTAGCACAAAAGACTCTTCGACAGGGATTTTGCTAGTCGACCATGAAGCAAGATGCTATGGACCTCATCAAGAGGTGTGATAAGTGCTAGAGGTTCGCAAAGGTGCCACAAGCTCCACCAGCCTACCTAAAGCAAATGACCAGCCCGTGGCCATTTGCGATTTAGGGGATGGACTTGATCGGATCGCTTCCTAAAGCTTAGGAAAATTGCAAGTATGCAATTGTAGCCATGGACTACTTCACCAAGTGGGCAGAGGTGAAGGAACTTGCTAAAATCTCATCTTCCAAGGTTGAAAAATTCATGTAGAATAGCATTATCTACAGGTTTGGAGTCCCTCAATAGATCATGACTGATAATAAGACTCAGTTTACTAGTAAGCAATTCATCAAGTTCTATAATGACTTCAAAATTATCGAAAGCTTCACAGTCATAGACCATCCGTAAGCCAATGGACAAGTAGAAGTCATCAACAAGATCATCAAAAGGATCTTGAAAACCAAGTTAGAAGCTAAGAAAGGAGCCTAAGTGGATGAATTGCAGGCAGTATTATGGGCCTACAAGACCATGCCTTGTAACTTCACAAGGGAAACCCCCTTTTTGATGGTATACGGATGAGAGGCAATGATCCAAACAGAACTTAAGGTCGAAATGCAGCAAAGAATTACTTTCAACCCAGAGGACAATGAGCAGCTACTCGCTATGAACCTAGACCTTATGGAGGAAGTGAGAGAAAGAGCTAGACTCAGGATTGCAACCCACTAACAACGTATAGCGAGGTATTACAATCGCAGAGTGTGAGCTCAAAAGTTCAAACCTGATGATCTCATCTTGCATCTTGTCCTTCCTGGAGCACAGAAACCCAGCGATGGTACTTTAAGACCAAATTGGGAAGGTCCATACATTATTAAAAGGGTCGTGAGTGCTGGAGCCTATCATCTTGCGGACATGTGGAGTAGGGTTCCCTCGAGCTTGGAATACCGAGCACCTCCACCATTATTATCAATAAGTGTCTGGGTGTACAAGAGTTGGTCCGTTATAAATGTGTGTATAATTCTTTGAATTCTTTGTGGAATAAGATTGGAAGAGAGAGTTCTATGTAAAGTTATGTATTATGAAATGCAGTAATAGTTGATATAGCATGTCAAATTCTTATAAGCAAACAAGCTCGCACATTCAAGCATGAAAGTAATAAAGAGAAATGTGTTGGACTTCCATCACAATAAAGTTATTTTATACAGATTGTCCGCAAAGTTTATTATAAGTCTTAGAAATAAAGAAAAACAAAGTTACAAAGTTCATATCCTAAGAGGTCAGAGACTCGGGAGCTAAGCTTTCATTAGGCTGAAGGTCAAAAGCCAGGGCACTAGGAACTCCAACCGCTGGAGTAGCATCGGTGACCTGAGAGTTACCTTCTCCTTGAACGGTAACTTCGATAGGAGGAACTTCAACCCCAACACCCTGTCTTTTCCTTGTAGCTCTCCTTTTCCAGCGATCCATGGCTTCGAGGGCTTGGGGGTCGAAGAAAGAGAAATCCAGCTAAGGATGTCTCTCCTACAAAGTGTAGAAGAAAGAAGCACAAGTCTTAGTCCTTATTTCCCTGGTTGTTTCTGCCAACAGCAAGGACATTTTTGCTTTGATCTTAGCTGCTTCTTCTTTGGTGAGTTAAAGTTCTCTCTTTGGTACCTCTAATTCTCCAACGACAGCTTAGCTCGTTGGTTCACAAATTTTGCATTCTGCTCAGCAATGTCAGCCACTTGCATTGCTAACTGCACCCATGACTAGACTTCATCCAACTCTATTCACGCCTTGTTTAGGTTATTCGTGGCAAGGCCAAAGTTTATCTCAACAGTCTCATAATGCTCTACCTCGCAAGATAGAGTAGTCTCTAGCTCTTTAACCTTCCCCCTAAGTTTCAGGACCTCAACGATTTGAACTACCAGCTCGTCCACGAGAGTGGACTTCTCATCATCTTGGCCTTCGAGCGCTTCTTAAATCTTCATTAATGTCATCAAATTCTATGAGAACAAACAACGAGATTAGACTTGAAAACAAACAGAGCAACCAAGGCAAGAAGAAATACTTACCACCAAGCCATCACGAGCCGCAAACCTTACCAACCTCTTTATAGTGAAGTTTTTGGCCTCTAGCACACTAACTTTGCTACCGTATCCTAAGATTGTGCTCAGGTTCTTAACAAAGGTCCAAGTGTACCCTTTCGTCTTAGAGCCGAGCTTGGCCAACGACCTCATACTCTTAGTCTCTGACGCTGCTCGTTTGTGGGGAGTCACCTTCTTCTTTCCTTTAATGACCTTCTGCTTCTTACGGGGAGGGCCAGAAGAAGTAGCAACATCGGCTGTGACCACTTCCTCGAGTTGTTGTGCAAGAGCTGGTTTTGGCAAAGGGATCACAATAGGAGCTACTAATTAATCCATGACAACTGGAGTCAATTTAACTTCAGGGGTTAGGGGTTGTTCTGTGATGACCGAAGCTAAATCGACCTCACGAGCTAGAGGGGCCTTGTCCTCGCTATCCGAAGGAGGTGTCTTAAGGATTAGCTCCATCACTTTGTCGTAGTTGTCAAAGTTCGTGGGCCTAACCTCTGTCAGTTGGTAAATTCCTACCTCCCTAGTGACCTCAATACCCTTCGCTGGGGCAAGCTTGTAATAACAGAGGAGGCTTTCATCAAATTAGAAGTCATTCTCGAGGTCTTCGGATGTCGTGAACTAATCTAAGACTTCCAACTCCTTGGCCCCTAGCATTGGCCTCTTGCCAGTCCTGTCTGCAAAAGTAAGCAAAGGTCAGAATCAGGGGTAAATATCAAAAAAGTTATCAAGTTTACTCACACCTAATTCTTAAGGTAGCACAACGAAAGGCACGAGATGTAGAACTAACATGACTTATAGCATCTCGCATTAGATTTTCCCATAGCATCCCCTTTTGGCAAGATGCTCTTATATGACGTCTGCTTAGCCGGGAGATAGTAAAGCCCATCCTTCAAATTCGTGCACCTCAGATAGCACAAATAACACAGAGTTTAAGGTGATGGTGGAGGAAGGCCGTTGCCTATGTGGATAAGGGCTAAGGAGATAAGTGAAGTATAAGAGTTTGGTGGAACTTAAAATGGACTGAGTTTTATTTTGTTCAAAAAATTAACAATGAAGGGTTGCATGGGAAATCTTAATCCCACTGTGACGTACGGAAGACCGATAGCTACAAAGCCCCAAGGAGGATGAGGAGCATAATCATCTGGAGCAGGAACCATGGTGCTGCACCCTTTGGGAATCCAGCATGATTGAATTGCGGTTTGGACATCGTAAAGATGCACAATTGAAGAATGCAACTTGAATACGTGACAGTCAAGATGCTAGCCCGCAGCAGTCCTTGGGCCCTCGGTGTGTCTCGGACAAGTGCTTATGTTTATGACGACCTCTCTTCCACTTGAGGTCACTTCATCAGTATGTCGTATGATCCCCACACTCTAGGATAAGTCAGGTTCATCATCCTCGCTCCTAATTATATGGTAGCGACGTGCATGACCTGCTCCCATCTACACAAAGAAAGAAAGGTTGGTCAGGTCACTGAGAGTGAACCGTACTGAAGACTAAGGTTAATAACCCCCTTACACTGCAAGCTATACACACCCTGTGTCACCACATGGATAACTCAAACTCTAGCAAACGGAGGGGACCCTACGGCCAAATCGTAGAATGTCAAAAGACTAAAATGGATGTCTAAAATTCTAAAGCCTATCGGCAGCCTAACTATTCTGATCCAAACAAAACTAAGCATCTAAATCATCTCTACCTATCAATGTCATCATCTCCTAACCAGTTATAATCAAGTCCCCTATTTCCTACAAAGGAAGAAAACACAAAAAAATGCAAAGCTAGAGGGAACATACCATGGTTTACAGTAACGAGAGGTTCGGAAAGCTTGGGTAACGACAAGAAGAACGAACGGAAGGCGGCAAAAATTGGCAATGGAGAAGCTGTCACAACAATCGGGGAAGCAAATGAACAGAGGACACTGGAGCTCTGATAGTTTTTGAATGGCAAATTGAAAGGAAGAGAGAACGCACTCTCAGTTTATAAAAAGGCATGATCCCACCATTGGATCAAAGGAGCTGTCAGTTACCCACGATCCAAAGGTCCAGGGAGGATAGTGGCTAGCTCATGATGATGCAGCACATAAGCACCAAAATCAGGAGTAATTATTACTAGCTACCATTGGGAATTGAATAGCCACGCGTGAGACAAGTGATAGTACCAAATGACTTATTGGGGTTGCAGGTCATTCAATATTGAACTATGATGACGTCTCAAGATCTCGCGTCTAAGAAGTGCTAGTCATACACAAAAATCTTGCGCGAGTTGCATCCAAGAAGTGCTTCACGCATAAAAATCTTGCATAGACAATCTCAAGACCTCGCATCTAAAAAGTGCTAGCCACGCATAAAAATCTTGTGTGAGCCGCATCCAAGAAGTGCTTCACGCACAAAAATCTTGCGTGGACAATCTCAAGATCTCACGTTCAAGAAGTGCTAGCCACGCATAAAAATCTTACGCGAGCCACGTCCAAGAAGTGCTTCACGTATAAAAATCTTGCACGGATAATCTTAAGACCTTGCGTCCAAGAAGTGCTAGCCACATACAAAAATCTTGCACAAGTAGGCACGACCGATTGGTTACATGGCAAATATCCTTCAAACTAAAACTTATTGATTTAAGCCGATTGGCTCGGACTTTACTTTTACAACGAGGGTTGATTATCTCATTAAACATTTCACATAACAATTACTAAGTTATGATTTTGCAGGAGTAAGTTACGTTGCCAACAGCAACCAATTAAACTGTCCATGCAGCGGACTTAGAAAGACAAAGAGTAAAAACACAATGCTCGAAACTTTATTAAAAGGCCTCCTTCAACGAGATAGATTTACATCAGAAGAGCTGATACACAAAGATAAAGCAAAGGCTTAAAGTCTACACTCCCACAAAGGAAAAGAGAGCCAGCTTCTAGGAGACAAACTCCTATCAGATAAAGTGCGATTAGACACGGTTGCTCCTGTTTATAGCCTTTCTCAGCCAATAATTCCTTTTCTAACTTATACCCAACGTAATTCAAAAAGGAGTAAGGAATCCGGCTAGCAAGGCTGAACTTCAGGGAAAGGCCATGAAAAAATAATTCAAGAATAATACAAGACTTCCTATGAGCCAACAAGAGAAGTTATCCAGGGAAACCACGTGCAACGGGCTATTTACACCCCCAAAACCTCTACAACGGACCATACACACCCCGAGGAGATTCATTGGAAGCTAAACTGTTGAAAGCGCAAAGGGCTTAACTAAAGCGTCCATTAGCCAATCTCGTGAAGAAGTAAGGGGAGCTTCATAGGCTTTATAAACCAGTCTAGGTTCATCGAATGAGCCAAAGGACATTCAGCTGTTCTAGATCAAATGGTCCAGGAAAAATGAGGTTGCCATGTTAATGGCTAAGAACCACGCACAGTGAGAAGTATTGTCTAAAGCAAGGGGAATGACAGCCTGAAAGATAGAAATGATAACACAGCAGTCTGAGCATAAGGACTTAGCCATGCCATGGATTGCAGACAAAGACTTCGACTACCAGTTGCAACTCCCAGCTCGCAAAGCGAGTTGAAAGTTGGGGGCTTATGTTACAGGCATTTTTCAGAAATACAGTTTAGGTCAGCCAAGGTCCAATATGAGGCACAGCTAACTAGAGGGAGGCCCGAATTAGAGGATCAGGGTCGCTCAATGAGGACCCCAAGTCATTGAGCATAAGCTGAAGGCATCACTCAATGTCACAGCAAGGAATGCAACTTATTAAGAAGGCTCTCAACCTATCAGCAAGAAGCCTACCGCTCACGAGGAGAATGACCAGGCAAGGACAGCGAAGTCAGCCAAAGCTTCTAGCTCACCCACCAGAACCGGATACATATACAAAGCCCAGTCAGCAATTCAAGGCACACGTCTCTAACTGACAGCTCAACCTCCAAACCAATACATCAGCTCCTCGGAAGTCCGGCAATGATTTACCCAGCATTAATTACCCAACGCCAAGCACTAAATGCCCGAAGCCGCGAAAATGATCATTCTATTATCTATAAAATTACACTTGTAACCCTCCCCTCACCATAAAAAAAAAAAGGAAAGAAAGATCTTACATGTAGAAACTCTGCCGAAATAGAAAGAGAGCACTGTATACCGTGAGAAAATACTGTAGTTATATTCAAACTCAGTAAAACAATCCTTTAGTGAACAAATAAAGACCAACGTGGATGTATGGGCTAACTTGGCTTTAGTCGAACCACGATAAACTCCTGGTATTTGCTATTTCTCTTCTCTTCTGCTCTCTCTCTTTTCTGTTTTCTGCCATATTTTACTTGTAGTTAGGGGTAACATTGAGCTTAAACCACTTAATCAGATTTTGGTATGAACAATTCTTAACAAAATTTAATAAGAAAATGATATGAAGTATCCAATCATAAAGAAAAAATAAATATAATGATCCAATAAAAAACTTTTAAAATATAAAGGCTTAATAAAAAATTCAAAGAAACTACAAGGAGTAGCAAAATAATTTACTTTAAATTAATTATCATCTTAATTCTTTAATACAATCAAATTAATAAATTAAAATCAATTATAATTTCTAAAATTAGTTATAGGGAAACTCAATTTTAATAATAATAATATTTGAAATTTTTTCATCTCTTATTTATAAGCTTTATATTTTAATTAGCATGATAACTCTCAATTCAAAATAAATTTCAAAATAACATAAAACATATTATTTGTTATGTGTTATTAAAATAAATATTAATATTTCATTATAATTATAAAATAAATATAAATTTATTATAATTAGATATAATTAATATGTTTAAATTATTTAATTACCAACTAATTAAAATAAACTAATTACAACAAGTATATCTTAAAGTTTATTTGGCATAAGTAATTGATAAATTAGCTAATAAGTATTAACTGAAAGCTAATAAATTAGTTAATTGTATTAAAAGTATTTGGTAAAATTAGTTGTTGAACTAAAAGTTAGTTATTGAATTAACTTATAAATGTAAAATGACATAGAAAAATATATTAAAATAATTAGATAATATATTGAGTAAATTAATTTATATTTATTTTGACACCAAAGTATATTGATATAATTAAAATATTCAAAATAAGAATAAAATTTTTTAAAATTTAATTAAATTATATTTTATGATATCATATATTTATTTACTTACTTACTTGTTTTTATTTATTTATATTGAATTAATGAACATATGTTAAACATATAATGATATATGAATTTTTTTTGTCCTTTTTGACTTTGTAAAAAAAAATCTCCAACATAGTATGACATTAGAAAAAAATAATCATTAAAAATGAGGATTTGTAATTGGGACATAAGCTCTCAATTAACCAAAACGATATAGACGAATTAAAAAAAATAATAAAAAGTTCTATTTTAATAAATTATATTCTTAAAAGATAGTTTTTTTTTTCAAAATAGTAATGCATCAAACACCTCTAAAATATAAACAAAAGCTATTTGGCCAAATTAAAAAATTAAAAGTTAATTTTTTTTGGTGTGCCAAGCACACACTTAGTCACATCATGAAAATACTATTTTTCTATTTATAGTTAAATTAAATATAAGTATTTTATTATAATTGTAAAATATAAAATTTATTTTTATTCTAGAAATGTATTTAAATTATTTAATAATTAACTAATTCAATTAAATTAATTGCAAATTGTCCAGTCATTTAAGTGACACAAATGAAAGATATTAATTTATTATTAATTTATAATTTTAAATAGTTGATTTGAAAAATTAAATTTGATGAAATGATAACGTATTATAATTTTAAATAACTCACATATTGGGCACATCTGCACATGAGTAAGGCTTTTTTTGAATTTAAATAATTCTTGTGATAAATTTATTAGTTTGGCATATTACAAACAAAAAAAAAGCTAGCTTTTTTTGGAGGAAAATGTTCTTTTTAAGAAATTACTTCAAGTAGCTTATAAATTTATTTAATGCAAGTAGTTAATAAGTTAGTTGTTGATTAATTATTGAAAGTTGATTATATTAGAAGTATTTAGTAAATTTAGCCGTTGAATTAACTTATAAATAAAAAATAACGTAAAAGAATATTAATATTAATAAATAGTATATATAATAAATTAATTCATATTTATTTTTAGAATAAAATATATTGATGTAATTAAGATATTTAAAATAAGAATAAATTGTCTAAATTTTAATTAATTATATTTTATGACATAGTATATTTATTTCTTTAATTACTTATTATTATTTATTTATGTTAAATTAATGGATATTGGCCAAATACACAATGATATATGATTTTTTTGTCCTCTTTAACTTTGTCAAAAAATAAACATTAAAAAAAGTATGATATTAAAAAAAAGTATCAAAAATAATGGATTTTAATTAATTAAGATATGAGTTGTCAATTAATTGAAAGAAGGTGGATAAATTAGAAAAAAAATAACTAAAAGTTATATTCTAATAAGTTATACTTTACTTGAAATAATTTCTTAAAAGAAAATATTTTTTTCCCCAAAAAATTAATATACTAAATATCTTTAAAATATAAAAAGGTACTATTTGACCAAGTTAAGAAGTTAAAAATTAATTTTTTTGGTGTTTGGTATGCCCCACACATTATAACTTATTAGAATAAAATTTTTAATTATTTTTTTCTTAATTTATACCTTTTCTTTTTATTGATTGATAATTTATATTTTAGTTAATTAGAAATTTTTATTTCCAAAGTTTTTTTTAATATCATACTATTTTTAATACCTATTTTTTTAATTAAATCAAAGAGGACAAAAGAAATGACATATCATCGCATATTTGATATAAGTTAATTAATTTAACAAAAATAAATGAGTAAATAAATAAATGAATATATGATATCATAAAATATAATTAATTATTAGATAATTTTATTTTTATTTTAAATATTTTGATTATATCAATATACTTTAACTTCAAAATAAATATGAATTAATTTACTCTATATATTATTTAATAATATTAATATATTCTTTTATATTGTTTTACATATATAAGTTAGTTCAACAATTATTTTATAAAACATTTCTAATACAATCAATTAGTTTATTAATTTTCATTCAGTTAATAAAAAAAATTAAAAATTAACTTATCAGTTACTTGCGTCAAATGAATTTTTAATATTAAACTCCTAAAAATTAAAAAAAAGTTTAAGTATTATGTTATTAAGAATGTAAATTAAGCCACCCATTTAATAAATAATTTATTATCATTTAACTAACAGCATATTAAAATCTTCATCATATTTTTGTCAAAATCTTTCATAAATTATATTTCAATTTCTTAAAAACGTTGACGGAGGGTGTGGACTTCACTAAAAACAGTTATATTATTTTCAAATTCTATTTTTGCTTTCGTTTCCTCATTTGTTTCAATACAAATTAAATTTCATTATGGATCGGATATCTTTTATGTGAGAACATGGTATTTCTAAATCTAAAATGAATATAAAAATAAACTTATTGCACCATAAATTGATGTTAAGTAATTAAGATCAAACATGAAGGGTATAAAAGTAAAATAAAATGTTTTATTTAATTTTTGTCTTTTTTGGCCATTATTTATTTTGTTATTTCCAAATTATCTGGAACAAAATTTCCTATCTTACTGGGTGGTTAGGCTTGGCCAGCAGGCAAACAACCAATCCAATGAGAAGAGAAGGATAGGTCCGCGGGATTTTGAAGAAGAAACCGGGGAAAAGAATAATCAAGAACACATCGAAGCTACAAACCAAAACCAAAACATTTCGTCGCTGCTATAGGTAAAATCGAATTGAATAGAATCTACGAGCCATGACCGGTGTTGCTACTGCAAGCCTAACATCTTATGGGGTTTCTGTTTCTCCATCACCCAAAACAACTTCGTTTCCTTCTTCTGGGGTTGCAATTTCGCGTCGTTCTTGCTTCCCTACGGGCATATCAACAAAACCCAGAAGCATTTTTCGTGAGGTTGCTTTTAAATCCACAGATTCTCCAACATGGAAGATCTCTGCAGCTGTGGAGTTGAACGAGTCATCAACATCTTCCCAAGATGTGGAAGCCAAGATTGGAAAGCGTGTCACGGTGAAAGTGCCTTTGAAAGTATACCATGTTCCTAAAGTTCCTGAAATTGACCTTATGGGCATGGAAGGTAAGATCAAACAGTATGTTGGGCTCTGGAAGGGCAAGCGAATATCTGCCAATCTGCCTTACAAGGTTGAATTCATTTCTGAGATCCCTGGTCGTGGTCCTGTGAAGTTCTTTGCCCACCTAAAGGAAGATGAATTTGATTACATCTAAACATTTGTATGTAATATCCGCCTGGAATTTAGATTTCAGTCTGTTACACTCATTGTCGTTTTGTGATTCAGATTATATGCGGATAAATAATTGCAATAGTTCCTGAGAGAATTAACTTTTCCAATTGACTAGTGCTGGTACCTCTTTTTGGGTGGCTGTATATGGGATTGATAATTCATATTATTAACTATGTCTTCTTTTTGAATGATTTTGGTAGTTTTTGCGTTCTATTCCAGTTGGTTCTCTAAATTATTATTTTGTAAACTATCCTTGTAATAATTTACACATATAAAGCCATAGACAAAAGCACTGTTCCAGCCCCCATGTCAAGCTGAAATTATCCTCCTAGTAATCTGCTGTGCTCAGGTACTGTGGAAGACAATTCAGTTCTGGATTCTTCGGACTAACAGGTTCTTTGCACATGTAATATGATTTCACGCAGAGTGCTGGCTATTGTCTTCGTCATATGCATTGCATGAACAAGTGTCCCAAGAATGCCTTCTTATGTTGCACTCCGTGGATATTCTATTGCTGTGTTTATGTTTTTTCCCTCCTCAATTTTAAGAGAGCAAACATTTATGATATTTTTAATAATGTATTATCATAATTCATGACACTTTGAGCAGTGAGAATAAAAGAAAGGCAACTTTCTGAGTGCACTTCTCACAATCATCTAATGAACACATAAGTGGATGTGTTTTATAAAGTTATTTGCAATTTGTAGCAATCCCGTTAGTCTGATGGGTTCCATTTTCTAAAATTATTAATTCTTGAAAATATGGAAATGAAGGGCAATAACTGCACAAGTAGATAGCTTTGGTGGCTTATTAGATAAGTTCTGAAACATATAAGTTAGATACTCATGATGCATGCATCCTGTAGATAACCCTTTCTTTTTCCCTTTTTTCCGTACCAATCCTGGCTATGGGCATTTGGCATTAAAAAAGGGTTCAGAATACTTGCCTCTTCCACAGGTTTGCTTTTCATGAAGTTGTTCTTTGATCTTCTCTTTTTCATTACCCATACAAAGTAAGTTTTTTTCATGTTGGGACCTGCTACTGTCTTGTGCTTCTATACCTGTGCTGGAGTGGTTCTGTTTCAGATCATATGCTCTGCTAATCTAGACATATGTTGCTATCTTTACATTCATGGAGTTGATTAATTGGGAATGTTTCTTTTTCAATTTTAGTGATTGCATTACCTGTTAGTCAATAGTTAAGATAGTTATTGGACTGTTCCTTTCCTTTCCAATTTATCTACTATTACAAATTCCATTTGATGTAGTTAAAACAAGTGTTCACATGTCTGACTTTGCTTATACTAAGGTTGAATCCTTAATTGTTCCATGGAACTGTTCCTTTTAATATTAAAGAAAAGAATTTTTTTAGCATAAAGTTAGGCCGTTTACATTCCTTTTAATATTTGGTTCTGATTGTTGATGAAACAATGTAGTGACTTCTTTTGTTGTTTTGCACTGCTTGTACCTACTAATGAGTTTAAGCTTTCCACCAAAGCCCCAATTTGTCAGGTGGTTGTTCCTCATTTCCCAATTTGTTTTGCATTCTAATTATACTTATGGTTTTTAAGGAATTGACAACATATGCAAATACCTATTTATCACACCATTTCAACTTCCAAATGTTACCTTTAAGCTTGCAAGTTATGCAGGTAGCTTTTGGATTTTAATATATCTTTTTATCTATTGACATTTCTAATCTATAAGAAATATTGTTCAAGTTGTTTCTATGATGTATCTGACATTCTCAAATAGGGTTACAATTAGAAGATTGCTAATATGATCTTATGGCATGTAAATGGCAGTTTTGATGTAATGCATTTGATTTAATAACTTGAAGGAGGATTAGTCTAATGGTTGTACGCCGTGCTCTTATTATAACCATGAGGTTTATATTATCATAGATCCTCAAGCTGAGGTAGTCTTGATTTCGATTCTAAAGCAACAATCACTCATCAAGACTCTGTAGCCTTTGTTTTTCAATTTCAGATATGCTGTCTCTGATTTCTCTTTTTGCTTTCATGATTTTTTTTCTGTTGGTTCTATAAATTTGATCACCAGTTGCATTTTTTATCGTCAATTTAGAATTAATCTACTGAATCAAATCTTCAGCTTTAACTGGTTTGTTTCTTTTAGCTTTTTGCTTTTTTTTTTTTTTTTTTTTTTTTAGCTTTCTGGAAAGTGAAGAGCTAAATGGTCTTCTGAAATGTAAGGAGAAATTGAATGACTCTTATAAAAGTTTAAGTCAGATATAATTTTTTGTTAACTGCTGCATGTATCTGTAGTGAATATAGCGTATTGGTTTTGGTATAAGGAGCCATTAGTTCTACTATGAAGCAAATTAGCAATGTGTTGCCTATCATTTGCTAGGTAGAAAACATGTTGCTCGAATAAGTTTGGTATATCATACAAATTTAGGCTACTAATGTTGCTTGAAAATAATGTTCTGTTGTTTCTTTACCAAGGATGATTTTCACAAACACTTCCCTGCAGAAGTTTTACCAGGATGGAGGAGGGGGTCAGCTGTAGACAAGCCTGATTTGGTGAAT